>WTSP01024247.1:0-69709 GCA_025331215.1 Actenoides lindsayi | reverse complement strand
TTCTGCAGTTTCCTGACAAAGACAGAAGAATGGGGGCTTGGGATGCGGGTAAAAAATGTGTTTAAGAAAACCCGCTTCCCCATATTTTGTCCCACACCCCCCCCCCCCCCCCCCCCCTTACTTTTAGAGCCACGTCTAATATTGTTGAGAAATACTAAAGATAAAAAAGAAACTTCTTCTGTATGATCCAACCTGAAAAATAATGGAATATTTTAAATTCATAATCCCTGAAAGTAGAAATTGCACTCAGTGTTCATGCAATCACCATTAACAAGAAGAAAATACGTAGCTTTTGTGTATCTCAGGTGAGCACACAGTTCATATGTTCAGGGGAATCTTTTCAGTGTACATGTGTGTGTGCATTGAAAAAACCAGAAATACATTTATCCATTAACATTAACAATATTTCATGAACTGAAGCTGGATTAATTTAATACTAATATTTTCTAATTTCCTGCTCTTCTGAGAATGACTTTTAAACAGGATATTGATTCTGTTTACAAAAAAAGAAGCAGTTTATTAATATAAAATTGGAGCTGTGCCCGGATGGAAATTATGTACTCCCTTGCAGCTCTCTGTCTGCCTTATATTGGAGCTAAATGCTGAGGTTCACCTACCATCTACAAATAGTATCTGACTTTACAGTAAAGGACTACGGGCACTTCTTTTTAATTTTTCTTTCTGTCTGTCCTTGGTAGATTTCCTGTCGACATTACATGACTGATACCTGCTGAGGGTCTGGTCCTGTGCAAGTTAAAATGTCTAGTTTCTCAGTAGAAGTTCCAAGGCTCTAATCCTGACCTGTGGAAACGAGCCAGCGCTTTATTGTCGGTCTCAGTCCCTACAGAATTATGCCCTTTCCAAAGAGAGGTTTGTTGACGCCATTCATGCAATATGTAGTATTTATTTACAAATATGCTTGTTTAGTGACTAAATTCTTACTGGCTTTATTTTGCATTTACTTAACTGTGGAGCTGGAAATTCGAATTTCTCTCGTGTGCGGGTGAATGGTTAGTCTGTGGGATGCTGTTTATGGTTCAGAGGAACCCTAGGATCTCAGGAAAAGACACTTTGCACAAGTGTAGAGTGATGCATGTGTATAGAACATGTGTATGTCTCCAGTGCCCTCTTCTATCTGAGCTTTGCAAAAAGCTTATGTTTTTATTGGCTCTCTCTTGATTTGGTCAGTTGAGTCTGGGTTTGGTGTTTAGCATCATGATTTGGATGGAAGGGAAAACTAATGGTGGAGTGAGGTGCTTCATTGATGCAAGCTGGGTTAGGAGATTTTGGTGAAAAGTACCTAAATATTTTTGCAGATGGAGACCCAAAGCAGTTTGTATGTCACGCTGCAAGTTTTCCTGGAGCAGAGAATTCGAGCTGGATTTTGTATAGCTAAACCTACCACCTTAACCCACTTACTTGTTTTCTATTTATAAGCTGGTTGATTCATTTGAATTCATTTGAACTTCATTTGGTAGTATGAATTGATTAATTTGAATACTTTGAATGTACTGATTCATTTAGAAATGCATGTATGACCATGAGAAAAGAAAACAGTAGATTGCAACAGACTTAAGTTGCAAAGAAGGGAGAGCAAATTTGATCTGCTGTGATGTGTCCTGAGTTCAGCTGTATTGGCTGGAGTTTAATTTGGGGAAAAAATAAATTTCTCATAAATATGATTAAACAATGCAATGGAGCATCTGATATTTTTCTGGTCATGTACAAAAATCCCTCAGTCTTCCACCCTCACAAGTCATTTAAATTCCATCGTTCCTTGGGGTTTTAAAATTACTTCCAGTATTTTTAAAAGGGGCTGTTGACTAGAGATGAGTAAGCAACACTTTTGTTGAGATAAAATAGACTCTTTGCCTTGCAGTCCCTAATTCATTTGTCTTGCTATTGGTCACAGTGGAAGTATCTTTATATTTTTTTGAATCAAATGTTGTTCAAAACAATGAACTTGAAAATCAATTATGTGACACCCGCTAACTGTTCGTTTGCTTGTTAATGTCATTGTGCACTCTGAGAACACTCAATTCTCACTATCTGTATGTTTCTGCTGTTATTTTAACAACTGCTGTTTATGGACTTCAGAATACTCTGTAAATGAATCAGTGCATTACTCTGTCCCTCAGGTTTAGCCTAGCTCCTACTTCCCTTCGAATCTTAAAAGCTTTCTTATCTAATACCTTTCACTCTGCCAGCTGACAAGAAATCCATAGATGCCCTGAGTAATTCCAAGTCTTGATTTTGAAACATTTAATTTCGTCTGACTACCTTTACACAAAAATATACTCATCTGCCCTCTTTTCTTGTACTAAAGCTGCATTTTCAACTTCATTTTTTGGGCTTAGCCTGTTAGTTTCTAAGCCCTGTGCTCATGAAGTTGTTGCAGTTCTCTTGGAGTTCTGTTTTATCAGCTGCTAACCTCTGCGTCTTCCTGCTTGTCTTTTGTCTCGTTGTCTCTCGGTCCCCAGCCTCAAACCCCAATTTTAAATAGCATACAAACTTATTGTGTCTCTTTCCACTTCGTATCGATCCCAAAGACCTCCCTCTAATGTGACGATTGTAATAAATGAGACTGTGCAAAGGCTAGGTAGAGTCTGATGAGCAAAACTGGCATATCTCCTGTCTCTGGGCTTGATCCTATTTCCATTCAAGATGGTAAAAAATCTCTCATTGATTTTAGTACAGTGAGGTCAATATTAAATTTCCATGTTTCTATATTTGTAACTCATCATTTCTGATGGTGAATTTTCCTCCTTCTGGGACAAGAGCTGTATCTTTGTGATACCACAGCATCTTGGCAAGTCAGCCAGACTGGGTTTGGGATCTCGTCTCTATTGTAATACCAGTATCAAAGACTGGGAATGAAAAGGAGAAGGGAAAAGGATTTGGGTGTTGCTGATAACCTTGCTCCACATTGGAACAAGCGTATTTGCCCACTTTGTGTTCAGTTTTAAGAATTTTTCAGTGAAAAAAGTTTTTCTTTTTGCTTGGCTGTATTATGTACATGTGAACACTGTGTCTGTTCTCTGACTGTGTGTATAGTTATTATCGTGATCCTTTTGTCAGTTCGTAGTGACAGTGCAGTATCATACCCCACTGTTTTGGTATTGGTTTAATTACATGACTTCATGTTATTTACTAATTGGTCTGGGGAGGTTCCTTGATTTAACTTACACTGCTACATGACACGTAACATCCTGCTTTGTAGCTAAGCAGCAGCTATTTAATACCATATGAATTAAAGGAAGACATAATTCTCCTAAAAATACAACATAGAATTCTGCAGAAGATGAAACTCTGGGTTCTAGGGGCCTGTCTTGCAACTGTCCCTCAAATTAGAGCTTCCATCTGTAAAACTGGAAGAACGGAGTCTGTGGCCTAAGTGTTCAGTAGGCCAGCAAGAGAGAGCAAGCATATTGCTGTGGCTTACTGGTCAGGGCACTCGTCTGGAGGGTGGGAATGAGGTTCCTGTTCTGGTTCAGCAGTGTTGCTTTGCGGATCTGCCCATCTGGAAAACAAGTTGCTGTGCATATTGTACGAGGGTCGTCCTGAACTGTGTGGTGACTGAGTATGAATGGGTTTGAGGAAAAGCAAGGTGCAGAACTGAGCAGCAGCAGATGAAACCTAATCTTTATTTCTTGACTGGTGCTGCTGCTCAGTGGTGTCCTTGATGACTCAGTTACATGGTGAAATCAGCTTTCTGAATCCAAAGAAAAAAAGTGGCTTTTATCACAAGGGAAGGTTCTTTCTTGGTAATCTGTTCACAAAGTCGAACATTAACTGCTGCAAATCATACTCCTCTAATATAAATGTCATCTTCCTTAATGTTCAAAGTACAGGTTTTACACAGTGAAAACTGGGAGGTCTTGCAGAATAGAAATGAGAACTTTTTAGAGCATTAATTGACTTAAAGGGTGAGAAACTCACCCCAAGCATGTGCGTTTGGCTTTTTGCTCTTGGTTGGTTATCATTCTTTTTATATCACTTGAAGATGACCTATTTTCCTAGTGGTAAGATTTGGATCTCTAAAAATGGTACTGTTCTTGTCAAATGAACGAGACCTTCCTCTTGTATTAAAAGGATATTTTCATGAATATAACTTGTGGTCATCAGTTTTAAAAAACCAAAACTGTGATTTAGTGTTTTTGTAGATAATATGCAAGTAATACACAGGTAAAAATAATCCAAGCCTCATGTTAGTTTGCAATTAATAAAATAATTTAGGTTGGAAGGGCCTGCCAAGCTTTAGTGTAACATAGAGTAAAAATAAAATTAATTTTTCAATATTACATATATTTATAAACTATTTGTCATCATAGTAATTAGATGAATGTTACTTGGATTTGATTTAGGAACAAACAGTACCTTTTCTGGAATAGGGGCCCATATTTGCAGCAGCCTATCATTAATTAGTCTAAAAGACACCAGTGGCTATTACTGAGGAATATAAAGACTTATCAAGACTATAAAGATTCTATGAGCAACTTTGGGACATGCTAGTCTGTCAGCTACTCACCACAAGTAGAGAAGGACTGGCATCGATAAGATGGTTGTTGTCTTCTAAAGATAATAATATAAAATATATACAAGTTATAAACATTTTTCTCTCTGGTATATTTTATTTAATTTCTGCTAAGATGGCATTTTTGGGGATTGCATTTCAACGTAATCCTTATGCTTTTTTCCCCCGAGCCTTTATCTTCACTGGCACAATTTTCACTTTCAAATCTTTGCATTTTCTTGTGGTTGAAATTCATCCTGGCCCTGCTGAGTTTCTGTAGCCTACTGCACTTTTTGCTTGCACCCAGAGAACTGTACCTATCTCACCATATCCAGCTGCAGCAACACGTTCTGGTGCTGGGGACAGGTTTGTGCTGTGTCACCCGTGCTGTGGTCAGTGTGTATTGCATGCTTCCTGACAGGCTTCCTGGGCTTTGTTGTGCTTTTTCAAGATGACTGAGCGGAAGAGCTGCTGGCCTCACTGCTACTGTGTGCTTTATTTGTTCCTGTCTGTGTGAAGAATATGATTTTTTTTCTTCTTTTCTTTTTTCTTTTTTTTTTTTCATTTATGATGTAATTTCAGTCCATTTATGGTGGCATGTCTTTGTGCTTGTGGTGGTCCTTTGCAGTGCTTTGGATATTGAAATTTTGTAAGAATTTTTGTTGTTGTTTTAACTTCTGTAGCTCCTGTTAGAGAATCTAAAGTGTGATTTTAAATAGAAGCCCCTCCTCTGTGACTTAGAGCATAAATTTCATAGCTTGCCTGTACGCTCTCCCCTGTACAGTGGACATTGGAATCCTTTTTGGTTTTAAATGGATTTGTACAGCATGTGGAAACTGAATGCAGTCTATTGCAGAATGGTTCTTGCACTCTTTTTAGTAATTACATATCATTATAGTGCTACTTAAATGCAACCTGACTAAACATTTTATTAGTACTTTACTGCTTAATTAACAACTACTGCTGCAAACAGTTCCCATACTGAGACTTATTCCACTCAAGCATCCATTATGATGAAATGTAACTCCCTGTTTGAAGGAATACATGACATTCTGTCGAATGGTTTGGTTTGGTTTTTTTTTTTTCTTGAAAGTGAGCCACTTATTTAGTGCTAAGTATCTGAAATTATTTAAAGCAGTCTCTGCCTATGCTTTCTGCATAAAAATTGCAGAGATGATATAAATAAAATTCTCAAAAATAATTCAGATTCTTATTGGGATAAAAAGCCTTCGTACAACAAGCCACCAAGCTGTAAAGTGTTCAGGTTTTTCTGCTACGAAATCAACAATTATGTTAGTCTTGTGGTGCCACTGTATGTGGCATTTCCACTGATCTCTTCCCTGATTTTGTTCAGTATGTTTCAAGCAGAATAACCTGGTGTTACCTGTAGCTGCTACATTTCCCAGGGCTGTACATGCAGAAGACCAAAAAGGCGTTTGGGTTTGGGACTGCAGGGATGGGGGAAGAATTTGCTATTTTAACTGGATTTTTTTTTTTTTTTTTTTTTTAAGAGAAGTTTTTGATGGAGAAGTGCTGGATATATGAAATAGTGCTCTAGAGAGTTCTGGAGCTCTGAAGGATTTCTGGGAATTAGTGCTGGGATAATGATGGAAGAGCTTGGGAATTACTTAGAGCTTTCTGCATACAGAAAAGATGTGTCTTGATTTCCTTCCATAAACTGCAAGCTTAATACTGCAAGCTGACAATCTTTTACATACCTATTTATGAATTTCAGATGGAGAATGCAGGAGCTTAGCAGCATACATGGGGAATTTGCTTTTAAAACCGAAGTTCTTAAGGACTGAATTCTGTTCTTGCATTTGTGTAAGCCAAGTGCAAGCCATGACAGAATCATTCACAGAGAGTGACATTGGTTTCTCATCAACTTTATTCTTTGGTCATACTTCTGTATTTCCAGTCTGTAGATCATGGTGGAGGGGAATGTCGTGTTTGAAGAGATAACCTCCTTCTTGCTGCGGTATTCCTCTGTGGGAGGTTGCCATCTTCCAAGTGTCCTAGATTCTTGTCTACCATTTGAGCTCGTAGTTAGCTCAAATTTATCTTCTTTGGTGCAGATGCAGCTGTCTAATCTGCAGCCCCTGCTACAGTTGCTAACATCTGGCAGGAGGACAGGGCTGAATGTTGGGGTAAAAGTCTTTTCAACCACTCCAGCAGGGTTTGGCAGGGCTCATCTCTTCATGGTTTTGTCTAAACTTTGGGCTCAGGCTTTATGAGGGCTGTTAGACAGAAAAAAATATTTCATAGATTTGTGTGGGGAAACTAACTATGAGTATTTCCATCCCGGTCATACATTAGATGTTTGTACAAACTAATTGTTGCCTCTGTAGCCCAGGCTTGATCCCAGGTAGGACAAATAATAACGCTAAGTGGATGATCCTGGCTGCGAGTTGAGTTCCAGTAGAAGACAGCTCAGGCCATGGAGTTCAGCAGGGCAGGATGCGCAACAAAACGCGGCTCATTTGTGGAGGTGTTGGTAGGACTGAGCAGCGTGAGGTACGGCAGAGCTTGCTGTTCTCAGCCTTTACCTGGAGCCCTAACTGTTCATTAGTGAGGGTAAGCTGTAAATTCACAGCTGGTCTACATTTACCCTGAACTAACACTGTGAATGTAATAACTACAGTATATATATGCTTTGGGTTTTTTTCCCCTTTCCCCTCCTCCACAGGTGTCCAATGTGGTTACTTACAGCTGTGAAGAGTGAGTAAGAAAAGTAGGTATAAAATGCTGCCATTCTGGTTTGGCAGTGTTTAACAACCTTGGAAATGAGCGTTCAAATTTGCGGGTGGAAGATTAGATCCTCTTTCAAATCTTTTTTTTTTTTTTTCATCCTCAATCTTTCTATCCTTTTTTGCTATCCTGAATAGAATAACTAGGGTGATCACACAAACTGATGCTTCAGTGGGAAATTTCTTAAGAGGGATTAATTTAAAAGTGATTTAGGAAATCTCATGATATTATCAAACACTCCATGCGAACACTGTGAAGAGAAGTAGCATGCACAGATACTCCTTGGGGAATATGACAGATCATTTGAACTGTATTTTCATTAGGAAAATGCACTCCTTTTTATATCTGTGCAAGTATTTAGTATTATTGATTCTAATGCTCTCATTAAACCCTTCTGCACTCAGCCTTGCCAGGATTATCAGTGGGATTTTTGTCAGAGTAAGGATCATAGTACTGGACTGATACGTGTTCATGAACCTCTTTCTCATCAGTTTGCCAGTTGCTATTGTCTTAAGAATTTGTCCTAATTTAAAATGTGAGAGCTTCTGTAAGGTGGAAGGAAGTTGAGAAGGTGGCCTTTACTAACAGAGAAAAAAATTCCAGTAATATTTTTCTTTTTGGGGAGTGTTTTCATTCTGTTTGTAAGAAAAGTGTTCTCTGGAGTGAGGGTTAAACGCATTCTTGACACTTGATTCCGTACCCTGCCTGCTGACTCACCATTTTGTTGGCACACGGCCACCGTACAGTTGTGGAGTGTGTTTACCAAGTGCTTGAATTGTAAATGGAGTGCTGTTGGATTTTCTCATACTAGAAACAGTTGGGAAAAGTTTTAGCCTTTCAAATCAGTTACATCGCAGCCTACTTCTTTACATACAGTTTAATCTTTCAAGAGGTTTTTAGAGAAAATGGATTTATTTAAGAAGCATCATTTAGAGGACAGTGTCTATGTTCCAGCTAGTTACAGTCCTGTGTTGAAGATGTATCCTACCAGGTCTGGTTTGTTTGGGGATATTTCTTTCCAACTGGCATTGCATTAACATTCAGGAAAGTAAGTTAGCTTTATCCTGTTACATGTAAATATGGGGAAAATGTAATGTCCTGTTTTTCTGGTCTGATTAACCTAGGCACGGCGTGGTGCTGGGGATGGTATAGCTATTATCATCACCTTGTCCATTGCTTTTTTCAGATGGACCTGGTCACAGGAAACTTGCAGGTTGCTTTACAGTTAATAGCTTGCATTGCTTCAGATGTCATTCCAGGGAGCAGCCCCGTGCAAAGGAGTGATGAAAGGTCATTATGGCAGAAAAACCCACCGAGGGCTGGACCACTGATATTATTAAGGCTTGCTTTCATAAATAAAGGGACGATCAGGGTCAAGCAATTGTCGACTCCAAACCCTGCACTCCAACCAGTGGGCATGCTGCTGCCCATCAGCAAAGTCCTGCTCACCTGACCTTTACCCTTGAAACAGCAGGGAATCCCTTGGCAGCTCAGCTGGCAGGAGTTTTGAGTTGTTGCTCATTATGAGCCTAATGGATAAAAAGTGGACTTGGATGGAATTGTTTGTAGGAGTCTGAGTCCCTGACAAACAACTTGCTGCAGCTGCATACAAAATAAACAAGGGAGAGGCTAAAATAATGCAGATCTTGAATGACTAGGCTTGGGAAGAGTTTTCTGTGAATGCCTTTATCCACTTAATGAACCTCTTGTAGAAAGTGAATACTGTAGAGCCTGATAGGCAGCATATGGAATCACTAACCAGGACGCTAGAAGGATAGCACCCTGAAATTGCGGATCTTTTTGGAGTAATAGAAGTTGTAGCACTTACAAACACATCAGAAACACATTTCTGGATGACTGTGAATAACTTAGTTCTAGATTATAGTAATTAATTCTAACAAGTCAAGATTGGTGCTTAGTGTTTAAATCATTTTACATTATAGAAACTCTAATGTTAGATGCAGCTTTTCATCTAACATCTTAGAAGGCAGTGGCAGTTCAACAGCCCCTGTTTGAAGCATGGCTTTTAGTTGCAAAGAGCATTTTCACTTTCCTTTTTTTATATGTTCATCAACATATATGTCTATGACCAATGTATAAAATATGTTTCCCATATGTTATATAGCCATCCAAAACCTAAGTTGATAAAGGTGACTGAAGAGTTGAGAAAGGTTAAGACATCTCTTTTTACTAACAAGAGTCACTGACAAAATTGAAAATGTTGAATTTTATTCAAATTTTATTAGACACCGCTGTTAAGTTTTGAACCCAGGACATGGAACCCTGCCTCCTCTGCTACTTATGTCTTTCTGATTGGTGCCACATTATTTTTTGAAGATAGCTACAAGATACTCTCTGTACTGTTACGCTGAAGGAGTTTGCTGTGGTATCTGCGAATCACTGGGCTAGAAGCAACTGAAGTCAGTAGGAGGATCTTCATTGATGTTGGTGGCAGTGATGTTGATGTTGACATAGATCCAAGGAGTTTGTTCAGGTGAAACCAGTCCCAGGAAGTGATAGAGGAAAGGTGATACATGATTTTTAAAGTTACCAAATGTTAAACTGTTTCCTTCTCCCAAAATGAAAATTTCCTTCTCTCTCCCATAGTATTTTTGAGTTCCAAGTGAAAATTACTGTGTCAAGACAGATGGACTTAATAATTGGAATTCAACAAAGTTTGTAGCAGTTCTATTTTTATTATACATCTACAATGAGAGAATTTTGTAAAACCAAGGAAAGATTATAAATTAAAGCAAATGGTTTGAATTCTGGAGTGGGCTGTTAATCTGGCTTTCTTAGTAATTTGAAACTCTCTCTATGCTAGGACTGTAGATTCATTTTCAGGGTAAGTCAGATATCAGAGTCACAAACAGATGTGTTATGTTTGATTAAATTTTATATTCTTCTGAGGGACTTTTATGAAAAATAAGGCACCAGATAGAGGTGAATTCCTGAGGTTAACAGGCCCAGTATTTTACCTTCTGACTTTTTTTCTCCTCAACCAAACTGCCCCCTAGTCCGGCTCCTGAGACTTGAATTGCTTTGAATTCCCACAATCTTTAAAGTGGTGTCCTTCTGGTTTTCTAATGTGCTTTCATTTGCTGTTCATTTGTTTCAGAGCTTCTCCTTTTTCTTTCCAGTATTGGTTCTATTATTCAAACCTCAAAATGAGAAATGGGGTCTCTTAGTTTATGTAAAGCTTTGACCCGTTTAAGTACTTTTTATATCGTAAGTGGCATTAATACCTGCCTGTTCTTTTATACACACAATTCATAGGCCAGTCTTTTGTCTGCTTTAATTTATAGACCTTCTTTATATCTACTTAATGAGTTCCTCTTTCATGTAGTTTGTTCATATATTAATTTACAGCAACAAGGACTAACATTTATCTTGCTTTAAAAAGCCTTGACTTGACAAAGTATTTTGGGTGGGGTTTTTTGATTGTAAAGAATTTTTCCCTTAAAAACAAGTTATTTAGAATGAAATTCACATGCTGGTAATCTATGTTAAGACCAAAACTTACCAATAAAACTGTTAGACAAGAAAGGTGCCATACTCTCTTCATCAGGTGCATATTGCTTACAGTCCAGTGCAAGCTATGGTAAGTTAATTCCTCACAAGAGTCACTGTAATAAATAATTGGATTTGTTGATGGTGAAGCAACACTAAATTGATCAATCCTCTGCTCTAAATAGCTGACCACAGTTTTTTACTAACAGCGTCTGTCAGTTTAAAGCTAACCAATACAATTGCTAGAACATAATTATTGCCCTTTGAGTCAAGCGTAGGTCATTTTTTCTGACCTTGTTGTACAGGTGGTTTGGGTAACACTGGCTCCCTGTAGACACTTGCTTCTTTTTTTTGTCCCAGGCAGAGGTAGTTTACAGTTACTCTGCTAAGCATGGGAGATGATTGTAAACAACATTCATGGATGCTATGGCCAAATGATTACCTTGTATACCAAAGACCCTTGGGAAGGAATCCCATCTCTAACCATGTAGGACAACAGGGCAGTCCAGCCTCACAATGCACCAAGGGGGTTCTGGGCTGGATCTTGGCCTCCCTGGCAAATACCACTTCAAAATCAAATTCCCTCACGTGGAGCTGAAATGCTGTGTAGTAGTTGGGTCTGGGCAGTTACACTTTAGGTGACGTGCACATTTCAATCAAGTATTGGAAGTGATAATGGTGGAGAAGGTGTCCTAGAAGTGTATTTATAAGACAGTTCCTGACAGGTTTTTTTTTATTTGATCATGAGATGATAAAGGAAATGGATCATGATGAACGATTTCAGAGAGTTCCCATTGAAGTGTCTTTTACTGCCCTCATTTTTGCTATCTGAAAAAAACAAACAAACCAACCCTTTTAAGTTTAATTTCTCTTTGAAAAAGCTTGCTCTATGCCTGCTTTCTTTTCAAAGACAGAAGTCTATGAATAACTTTATCATATATAATACAAGGGTCTATAGCTACTATTAGCACATTCATTCTGATTATGTAAAACTGAAAATCACTGCATTGAAATGAAGTTTCAATGTTTTTATTCAAAGCAGCTTCTCACAATGTATAAATACTGCATATTAACACACATGAAAAATACAACTTCTAAGGCACCCAGAAATGTGTCCATACACTAGTTACAGGACCATCGACGAATAAATTGTGTACAATTTGATCTAGACAGTCAATATTTGATATATCAGAAGATACAAGTCCCTCAGTACTGTACCAGTTTCAGAAAATATTTACAACACTGTGATATAGGGGTGCCTGTACCCTTATAATATTATAATATGTACTCATCATTACAAATATTAGAAACTGTTTTAGTCTGTTCCATGGCGTTCTGACAAAATAACTTAAGGGCCTAATTTGCAAAGTTCTACGATTAATTATTTGTGCAAGTTCTGAAAATAAATTTACATTGACATAATTTGTGAATTTTTGGTTCTTTGCTTCATCTCAGAGGTTTGGTAATAAGCCTTACCAATAGACATGCCATCCTAGCTGAACGTCACTCCTTTCCCAGTAGGTCCGTGGATACATCTTTTCCCCTTACGCTTGATATGGATGAGAATGCAGTGTTTGTATCAGAAAGAGACTATTTGATCTTCAGTACAAATGTCAAACTAGTTCACCGGTGAAGGAACTAATGCTTTGTTAGAATAATGCATTTCTTTGGTCCTTGGTTTTTATGGAAGGCATAATAATTTTTAGTCACTAAAAACTGAACTCCTGTCTGTGAGTAAGCAAGCTAGTGAATGACTTTCAGTGTAGTATTTAAAGTAGCAGTAAAGAGATTTAATATGGCTTAAAACATACGGTTAATTGGGCAGACACAGATAACACATCTAGGATACCGAGTACCCAAATGTACTATGGTTAAGATTGTCTATAAGTCTCTTATGTAAACTTCTTTAGTGTCCCCTAAAGAGCGCTGGCTTTAGCCAGATTTGACTTTTATAGACCCAGCCACACAAAGCCTGAGATTAAACTACTGTGGTTGGGAGCACAAATGCACAGTTTATATATAACAAAGCCCATGCTGACGACTCTACCTATGTTGTTCGAAAGAAACAACCCGTATTATCCTTTTCACAAGAAAAACTTAAGGCCCTGTACTCTGATTTGCTAACTTTCTTACAGCAATTATTTGGGGAAGTCCTTAGTACTACATAAGTAATTATGTAGCTTTAAAGATTTCTTGTACCTAATGGTAAGGCTTATTCACAAATGCAATACATTTATAAATTACATTTAAAACTGTAAAGGCTGGCAAAATAAGAATAATAAAAAAGAAACCCAACCAAAATAAAACAAACCCCAACCAAAATCGTCTGTTTATCCCTAACATTAAAAGAGCATTTTATTCTAATGAAAAACTATTGGCACAAAATCATTATATAGATTAAAAGAACAGTTAATAGTAGTGAAAAAGATTGCCTAAAACGCATACCCTAACCTACCACAGAAATATAAAAGTTTATATTCTGAAAATATATACTGTATTAAAGTTTGTAAGCTTATTCATTTAAACAGAAATGTACTGAAATAGTAAACTAAGCAACACTTATCTACAGCAAAAATATACATGCAGGACAACACAAAATAAATTGCTTACCTTTAATATCTACAAATGCAAAACTGTAGATTTTTAAAGATTGTACAAAACAATTTACACAAGAATAAAATAACATACTTAACAACAAATTGCATTTATAATCTTAAATACTGTGAATATTAGTAAAGGTACCCAGACTAATATGTACAGTACACCTAGATATCTGAATACCTAGTAAGGACAGAAACACAAGAGAAAATTGATTCCAATCTTTAAATACTGGAAAAGAAGTTTCTGACATTGTTATCACTCTTTTTGGAAGGGAAAATAGATTCCATGAAAACTAGACTGTAACTGTATAGATATGAATAATTAAAAATGTTAACTATGGTTAGCGCTTGCTTTAATGGAAAAATAATTCTAGAAAATGTATTTCAAACATTTCTTTGTCATAAAAAATGCTAAGATACAGATATCTGAAAATTCAGATGAAATGATGCAGTTTAAAGGTCTAACAACTTACGACTCTTCTCCGTTTGGAAATCTCATACGGAAAGCATACCTTCACATTGCTGAGCAATTTGTCTGTATTTATCTACAAAACCCAAGCACAGGATTGAAATAAACTTCCTAATATCTTATTAACACATGACTAGGAGTTATGGCTCTCTGGACGGGAATAAAGGAATAAAGGAAACTGAGGAATCATGGTACTTTCCATTGCTTTTTAAAAAAGATTTAAAAAAATTTTCTTCTGAAATCATATGCTGGAGGCCTGGTTGTGCAAACGTGTGCATGTGAGTGGTTTTCACTTGAGTAACCTCCCTCCTTTTAACGGGCCTGCCACACAGACGACTGGTACGTGCACACTGGCACTGTAGGGGGTCCTATGGCCTTGATCCAACCGAGTCTTTGTACACTCGCTCTGTGGCATTGCTGGCAGGTTGTGGAAATAAGCAAGTATTAGTAGAAAACAAGTGGTGCATCTATCCCTTCAAGCAGGTACTGAAAGAGTTCTATTTCAGACATTTAAAAATAAGTTATTTGTTTTGATAAGTTTTTTGAAAACATTTAAAACAGGCAACTAGAAGCCAGATTTTGTCTTTTTCATGGACTTCTGCCTTTAGGTTAATGATTTCCTTAAAATTCAATGGCACAATTAGGCCATAAAACCAGCATTTCTAATTATCTGTGGAAAAAGAAATGCTATATTAATGTGCTGAAGGCTACTGCTTACTGTAATCATCTGTTTGCTAAAGGCTTTGTTGAAACTCTTCCTGGAAATAAAACTGGGAGGGAGAAAACCTAGCAGCCTCATTATCAGAAGCTTAAACCATGAGCAAGTCACTGAGCTCAAGGATGGAGAGCAAGTGCACAAATTACATAGCAAACAAACATGTAAAGCTTCTGCTTCAAGAGGTTTTAATTTGGGCATACTAAAATGGCAGGTGAAGTCACAGAGCATGCTTCTGTTATTTCCATACTAATCGCCTTACTAGCAAGAAAGAACCGAGAGATCCAGTGTTCAGAAGTCAGTCAGTGTCACTGAAAAGTACTAGGATCACATTCTGAAATAGCAGACTGGGGGGTTGTCGTTTATTGTGGACTGCTTGCAGGGATAGCCGTAAGTTCTCGGAACAGATGGTGGGGTGGCCAGATGTGGAGAGCTGGGCAAAGCAAAACAAAACCTCTCCCTCCACTTAGTTCAATACCTAGCACCTTGTATAAACTGTTGGCCCACACCCAAAGGCCTCCAGAGCAGAAATTATCTCACACCTGAGGAATCAGGCAGCTAGACTAAGGCTCACGAGGATCTGCTTTTCGACTTCAGACCGAAAGGGGATGTTTAAACCTGAAAAACAGTCCGGTGCCACGTAACGGCACCACTCACCCTGGTACTGGTATCTGGCTAACAGCAATACAGTAAACTTAAAAAAAGCATCTTGTTGGCAAGCCCTTCAGTGCTCCTCAAGAAGGCAGAAAGTGAAGAGACTTAGGGGGGACTCACTGTTTCGGAATCCGCTTTTTTTTTCCCTTAGCCCCGGCAAATGAATCTATTTCAGCATTTGTACATCGTTTTGTACAGTTTTACAGATAGAGGAGCGTGCACGTGGCTGTTTCTGTTACTGTCTGCAGCATTCTGTGTGTTTTCTATGTATTCTTTATTCTTCTACATCATTTGCTGCTAAAAATGTGTTTGCGTTCTCATGCGATGCCATTAATTCAGGGAAGGGAAGTATGAAAATAAGATCTGTGATCAATAAACAGCTGAACAAGAACACGAAATAAATAAGTTAAATAAATTCAACAAAGAAAAAAATCCTAGTAGTTTTTGTAAAACTAACTTTACATATTATACATATAAATTATCAGATTTTTTTCATTACACCATTAGAACTCAGAAAAAAATAATTCAAATACTTCTAAAGTATGGTGTTTGGGTCTACAAAATATTGTGCTGACCCAGTGTTTAGATTGAGCCCTCCGTATCAGCCCAGACGTGTTGCAACAGCAAGAATAAGTTAAGAAGGACAGACAAAATAAATCATTACAGATGGTGTGCCTTACTGGGCCTGAGCGGTGCTCCTCAGCACATGGAATGTATACTTTTGTCTGGATGAGCAATGTGAAAGATGCAGCCCTCGGTAGAGATTATGTGCACGGAACAAGCCTGCCTACGTCTCGCTTACACAAAATCAAACCAGCTACAAGCGGCTCTGTAGCTCACAAGGAAATCGACACAACCATATGTAGTAGGATACACTGTCACAAATTCCTCAGTGATGCATTGCCTCTGCTTTTCAAACACAGGTAATGTTTGACTCTGTTCACAAGTGGGGCATTTTCTCTTTAAGTTAGGCCAAGACATCAGACTTCATAAATTTTGTCTTGCAAGTAGCTGAATAATGAATCCAGTCCTTTGGAAGAACTCCATAGCTGTTTTAACATCTGACACTCTTTCTCATTCACATCTTCGAGGCCGGATTTCAGGAAGCTTCGCACAAGACATTTTGATTCTTCCAATACCTAAAGCCAAAACATCACTCAGTATTTTATTTTGAAGCTGAAAAAATTATTACGGATAATGGTGTGAACAGCATTTTTACACTACTGACTTTGTTTTACAATCCAAGTAACTCCTTTGGGCACAGAAATGAGGTTTGATTTACAGCCGTAACTCCACTTGCTGATAGTCAGCATCTTTAAGAATTAAGGACTTCTGAGGTTTATGTGTTACTGCCAACATTTGTAAAAGGGATGAGGGATTCTGAAGTACTTTAGTTTATTAAAGGTCTGCCATGGAGCACTAGAAGGACCTGAAGTCCCTCCTGTTGAAAACGTGATCCCTTGAAATGAAAATGTGGGAGGCAAGATATATTTGCTGCGCGTTTTCTGGAAGGTAGTCGTTAAGGTTATAGAGGCTGGAAACCCAAATGTGGATGTCCATCATCTTTAGGAATTTTCCCTCACGCATCATTTCCTTATCAAAGCAGACATTAATAAGAAAGGCCTCTATTGCAAATACCTTTCTAAGTTGCTTTACGTACATTCTTATGGAAGTGTAGTATTTTATGAAAGAAGTGTGTCAAGCAAAACAAGCACCCTCTGACTGTGTTCTGGAGTTAGATTTGCTTAGCATATACAAGTGGTCATAATAAATCACCTAAGATTTCTGCAATGGAAAGCCCATTTCAAACCCTTCGTAATTGCTGCGAGTTGTTAAAGGCATGAACAGCAGGGTCCACAGTTGCTCCCACAGTTCAGCTTGTTTTTTGCAGACCCATTTTGAAACACATTGAGTTTGCATCCTTTAAAATGCTTTTTGAAATATATAACACTAATATACTAGGAACTCAACTAGTCAAACAAAACTCTTAATACTTCATCTATTACTGATTTTTTGAGGGCAGGAGATTTAACAGAAACTAACATGGTGTTTATGGTAGGGGAGACATAGAGTCTCCACTCAGCTTTGTTAATGCCTACATGTTAAGCTCAATACCTATCTGGTGTAGGTTACAACAGTGCTACTCCAAACTAGTATTTCTCTGTAACTCAAGTATATGGAGTTAATTGCAAATCACAGGGCCAGTGTATTTTTTTTGGACTGTTTGTGAACAAGTATCCACAGTGAACTTGGCTAAGCTCACCATATTCATCGCTTTTGCGACTTCAGCCTGATTTGCATTTAGAATCTCAGAGAGTAAATCTTGCCTTTGACAGTCTCAACTCTCATCTTTGTCCACAAGTTAGCACCGGTCTTACTAACAGGTCTCAAGAGAAGATTTCATTGATAGCCAGGAACAGTGGAGAAAGGAAGAACTCACAGTAGGGCCCAGAGGTTTTCCCAACTCATCTAATACATGTTGTATCAGCATGATCAAATAAGCTTAGGCTACATTTCCAGAGTTTCATTCTGAATGTCTTCTGTGAGATCTAATCTACAGTTCATTTAATTAAAATTTTCCTGTGTCTCTACCTTCTCTTTTACAATGAATCTCTTAAAGGAAACTGAGGGATGCTAAGACAGTTGCAGGCATAGGAAGTACAGCAAGAAACTGCAATAATTTGCACTTTAGTCAGTGTGGTTTTCTTGCAGCCAGTATCACTTTCTTCACTGCATGGTTTTTAAACAAGGATGTACCCAGAATAGGAGTCTATCTGCCTGAAGAGAAAAAACCTTAGGAAGGAAAAACAAGAAAGGATTTTCTTTCAACTTTTATGTACATAAAAGGAAAGTTATAATACACTGTGACCAGACTGTGTTCAAATCCCCCTGTGTCTGGATCTCCCCTCTCCTTCCCAGCAGAGGTGAGCTGGCACTATCCTACCCTTTTGGTGCACCCTGTAGAACACTTTGCAGAATCAGGAACTGTGCAGGTGCAGAAAAGAAGGCAGACTCAGCTGAAACGTAGTAGGCCAGGACAACGTGAAAGGCAAATATATTTTTTTACTGGCCCTACAGAGATTTCCCAGTACAGTTTCAGACTCTTCCATCTTCATTAAGGGAATCTATGCTAAAACCCCCTTCCAAAATCTGGGGCAAGGAGGTTCCACTCATACTGAATAAATGTAAAGACAGGGAAAGGAAATAACCCTGCCCCTGAAAAATGAGAAACTCCACGAGATCGCTGATCTCCGTCCAGATTTTCTGTGTTAGCCTTCTTTCACAGGTAGAGTTGTGAAAACTGAGGACCCACCATGTGCTGAGCCTTGGGAGCACACCTTACCTCTGTGAAATGTAATGGAAACAAAGGAGTTGCATTTCTTACCACTGCACTGCAGGATGCCATCTCTTTCACTCGTAGCATCACTTCTTGGCTAAATGTTGTTGGCCAAAATACTTGTGACACTAGTCCTCTGCTGCAGGCTTCCTGTGCTGTCAGCTTTCTCCCACAGAACAACATTTCATTTGCCTGTGAAACCAAAAGTTTACTTGTGATCTTGGGTTATAATTCCCTTAAAAAAATGTCCATACTTGCCTGCTATTTTCAAGATTAAATTTACAAATGGTCTCCTGTATCTTTCCATATTGCAAAAGACTTTAAAAGGAGTTTCAGTAGCTATTTAAGGATTGTGCAGGTGGCCAGAGCACAGCATGGGTTTCAGTTAAGAGAAACGTGCTGGCACGCATGATGAATCTGTGTTGCTGATTTTACCAGAGTAACTGTCAGTGATACTGTGACAAGAGTCGTGGAACCTAGTATGAAATACTTTGTGGGGCAAATTTTGCTTTGTTACACTGGCAAAAACTAAGCAACCTTACTGGAATTATTATGGGTTGTCTTTAGGGAGCCGAGAGCAGTATCTTGCTGTTAACTGCACAGCCCTCACACAACACAGACAAGTACTTTGCAGTGTTATTCTGCTAACGCATTTCTTCCCTTTGCTACCGTGGTCTTGGCAATCTTTGCTTTCTCGACCTGTGTTCAATGTTTCTTGTGTGCAGCATATGTAACATATTGAATTCTGAGGTCATTTTGTGATAAGAAATTTAGGTAGAGATTAGATGAACTTTCCACAGATTGCATTTCCATTCATGCCAATTAAGGGAAAGAGCTGTCTTCTGTTTTACTTTTTAAAGAGAGAAAGAAGAGCATGAGTTTCAGAAAGGTTCTTCAGTGCTGTGAGGTAGAAAACCTTACCAGTGCAACACCCAGAATCTGCGGGAATGTGTATGATGAGCAGCCAGCTGGGGTGAGTCGGATTGTTGCGTATGGTGTCTGAAACCAAGCCTTCTCACTTGCCCAAACGATATCACATAGTGGTAAAATAGAAGCTCCTAGCCCAAGAGCAGGGCCGTTGATAGCAACCACAATTGGCTTCTTAAATTGAATAAAAGCTTTTACAAAGTCCCTAAAATAAAAAGATAAAAGAAGGACCTTGAATACAGAAGTAGCACTTAGATAAATACCCAAGCTTAAAGTACTTAATCTGAAAACAAATTAGAACCGTAGATGAACACAGTAAATGCCACGGCCCAGTTTTGTGAGGTCAGAATTGCAAGATACTTTCTAGTTTGCACATGGGACATTTTTCTCATATTTAGTTATTGAATCTTTTTGTGTATGTTGTATATGAACTGAGTAATTGGAGTGCACTGACCGTTGTACTTTTTGCAGAATGGTTTGGTTAGGATTAGTTTTACTTCTGGACCAGTAACTCAGGAGTTTGTATACTTAGAGCTTCTCAGTTTGCTCCACAATGGCTAGTCTGGATTCTGACAATCTGGTTTGGCTAACAACGAACATATTATAGTGTGACAGACAGGAAACTCATGGGTGGATTGTTGAATATTTATGCTTTTCAGAAAGTTCTCATAAGATCAAATAGTTGTCCATGGTTACTGCAAGTGCCATCAATGGACTGGGAGACAGTAAATGTTCATGGCACATGAGTGGAAAGAACAAGACCCACAAAGGGGAGAGAGGGAAATGTTTGAAGAGTGAAAGAATTAGGTGAGTGATCTGTTGGGTCTTCATTGCAAATGTCACTGGCAAAGAAGCAACAAAGTAGATGTCCTTGCCTGCCTACAATAGTAAATGTGAAGTGATGGGAAACAACGGGGAAGTAAATGTGATCACAGATTCATCTGGATGAGTGAACTAGAACATAGTAAATTTTGTGCAACGAGAAGATATTTTAAATAAGTTACCTACCAGTGACTGTGAAAAGACAACTGTTGAAAGGAACAGCCTATATACCAATTAAGAAAAAGCATGAGTGCAATTGTGGGCCAGTTACGGGCTCCAGCAGCTCAGTGCACAGCAGGTATATGGAGCCAAACGAGGTGCTTGATTACTTTAGAAAAGAAACATGGATAAATGAAATTCAAAACAAAAGAGGAGATACTGTCCCTGCCCTGGGTATTTCTTAGATCAGGAGTGCATCTTTGCTGACAGATTTTAGGAAAGAATATTTTGTCAAATGTGCCCTTTGATGAGTTGCAGCTTTCCCACTGAGGTCAAGAAGACCTAGACTTCTGTATCTGAGGACAGGGGGTGTGCCTGGTGGGTTAGAGTGCTGGTTTGGCAAAAAAATTAAAACATGCTGAAGATAAGTATTTTATTGGACTAAAATGCAAGGGCATTGGCTATATTTAAAATGAAAACAAAGAGTCTGAGGTGACACAATATTCAATGTCCAATGAATTAGTTCTGTTTTTCAGGCTATCTAGTGAAGAGATGATTTTTGCCCATGAGAAAATAGACTTGTGGGAATTGACAGAAGATCAGCAGCAAGACAAAGAGAGTGAAATAAGGAACATCCCATTTGTCTGTTCAAGACCGTTTCTTTCTAGATGATATCAAGGGTTGAGAGTTGTGGTTCATTTTTGCTTGCAGAAGCAATGTTGTTCCCTTATCTCGTTATTTCTTTGGGGTTTTTTTATGGTTAAGTAATGACTGTGAATCACTGCACCTGATTAACTCCAGAATTATGAGAACCTAGGTCGTTAAGCAAGTAAGCCTTCCAAGTAGGACTACAGATGGGAACAGGGATGTGACAAATGACAGGTAAAAAGAACAAACTATGGATAAATGGTGGTAGCAGATCTGAGGACCACGTGGAGAAAAGCAGGAAGCATGCAGTGATAAATGGGACTGGAAGGGAATATGGAAAAGCAATTATGGATTGGAGAGGAAACAGTTAGATGATGGGGAGGAAGAACAAAGCAGTACACATTAATGGAGGGGAAGGGTTGAAGGAAATGTGAAATCTTCATATAAGTGAGCAAGGAAGGGAGGACGTGGAGAACAGAACACTGAGAAGACACAATGAGCCTCTGTCACGAGGAAGGGATGGGAAGCACAGAGGACATGGGGGAAGGATGGGAAGCACAGAGGATGGTACAATGGATGGGTATGGAACATGCCACCTGTAGGATGGAACCTGTAGGGCTCATAAGTACGTCAAAGGCTATAAAGAAACTGAGCAGGTAAAGCTGTCCTTTGTGTTTTCTTCTGAGCACACCCAGAATTTTATATATCAGGTGACATAACTATGCCCTACTGATGAGGTGACACTGATGATGGGAATAGCTTCCAGTGAGTTGTTTGATTGCAGGGCTCTGTAGGCCACATATGCACAGGTGCAGTGCAGTCTGTCTGTCTGTCTGTCTGTCTGTCTGCCTTTTCCCTGCTCCAGGAGCACAATGCCAGACACATGTCTGGATGATGGCTGCTCAGGCTGATGGATCTGTGTTCAGTACCTGGAGAGAAGCTGCAGTGCCACGCATCTCTGAGTTGCAAGTCCCAAAGGCAGTGGATGAGGATGGGGGCCAAATGAATAAATCATTCATTTGAGATAAGAGTTGATGGGTCTTTAAAGTTCAGCTTTAACTGGTGAGATCCATACTTCAGAAAGTAGAAACACATGGTAATCAAGATTTTAATTTCATTCTGATACAAGTCTAACTTGATGTAAAGCAGTGGGGCAGAGATTCATTAATGTGTTTTAGGACATCCTAGCCACTGCAAGTGCAAAGTGTACATTTTCTTCTACCCTTATTACAGTATATTTTCCATGAGTTGAGTCCTTTGTTCACAGAAAGCACAGAGAGTGCTAAATGGAAAATGTAGCGTATTGTTTCCAGAAGTACAATAAAAATCCATTTCCAGTGGGCCTGAAGCCGACATTCTTGACAAGGAGCAGTACATTGTACCAGAACTGCAAGTGTTCTGGGAGTCCAGGGATGGAAAAACTGAGAGTCACAGTCTGGCTTGTACTCATTTAAATATGGCATTGATAAGTATACCTGTATATTAAATGTGTGTAGATAAACATATAAATATCTAACAATGCCTATCTACACAATATTTACATGACTAATATTAAATTTCTGTCTTCTAATGGAGTGTGAGTGTGCCTGTGTTTCCAAACAAGAACAGTAATTTTCTTCCCTTGTGTTGTTTTGTTGTTTTTTCTTTTCAGTTCCACATTAGTAACAATCCTTCACGTTAAAAAAAGAAAAAAATTAGGATGTGTCCTTCAAATCTTTTTAAAAATATCACTACATGATATTCAAACATAGCTATGGTCTTAAAAACATGTCAGAATTTTTTATATTTAAGAAGTACACTTTAAATTCTTTCAAAATAATTACTACTTTGAGCATTTAAAAAGTATTAAACTGAGAATCCGAACTGATTTGCAGTAATTGTAACCAAGATAATTGGTGGTTAATACATGCACTGTAATAACTAAACCTGATCTTATCTTACACTAATATATCCAAAGTATAAGCCTGTTGTAGAACAACTTCTTTAATATTCCTTCATAGAATTGTGGCATAAAGTTTCAAAGCTCTCAGAAGAATAATTTTAATTTGTAGGAAGCAGGGGGAAAGAAAAAGGACCAAACCCTCTCCTGGTACAGACTAGTGAAATAGCCCTGGCTGTAGTGGAGTAATGTTGATTTATACTGGAAGGCCTGCCAGTGTATAAGGTATACCTTGTGGGTACTGGAAATATTTGGTGATGTATTGTGCTGATTGATTTGTGGACTGCATGTCAGAAACCCTCGATGTCTATTAAGCCAACGTGATATATATAAGGGAAGTCACATTTTAGTTACAAAATAAAACTACATTTACATATATATGAAGTAATTTAAGTTTAAGAAAAGGAGTGGAGACCCTTCTAGTAGGCTCTGAAATAGAGCGGCAGGCTGGTATTGCAACAGAGTATGAGTAAGCCATGGGTCCCCGTTTTGGGCTGAAAGTCATTAAATTGATGAACATTAAACCAAGTAAAATATCTGCCTTTCAGGAACCACTTTAGAACATGAAGCAATAGCTGATTTGGAAAAACAACAACAAAGTTGTATTTGAATTTGCAGGAATGATTTGAAATTAAATACAGAGAAGTGGAATACAATAAATCCCTGTGGATATTAGCACTGGAATAAATGTGCTTTTTCTAATGAGGAAAGGTCCAAGGTTCCTTTTACTAAACAAATTTGTAGGACTATAATTAGAATGCAATCAACACTTAAATATACAACATTTTTGGACCTGATAAATCACACACTGCATTTCATAATTTAGAGATCATAGGTAAGCTTGGGTCACCTTATAGCTTCTGCAATCCTAGTGCTTTCCTTTCTTCTGTCATTGGATAACCTGCCAATTAAATATGAGTAATCTAGGCCACTACAGAATACACTTCCCACTGCGCTGAGAAGTAAGAGTTTACTGTCATCAGCTGATGCATTGCACAATGCTCTCCGAACTTCCTTCATGATCTGTGGATAAAGAAAAGTAAACAATTCGACATGCATGCCGTTGCAATATCATTTCCCTAGTTTTACAAACCTTATTGATTTTGAGAGATTTACATTTTGGGCACTATTAATACTTACATCAATTATATATTAGTATATAGATATTAATATAATGTTAATATACTTAGAATGATAACACTGAGAGTTTTATATTTGTAAGTGCTTTGTAGATGCTTCTTCGATTCAGAGCTTTTAGAACTTGACTGTTCTTTGCTTATTCTACGGGAAATTCTAGCTAGCTTATGCTATTTGATTGCAATTTAATAGCTTCAAATATCAGGGTTTTATTTCCATTGCGTCCATTCAGTGTACATCACTGTACCCTCAGTAACACAGTTATCACAGCAATAGCCTATTAACCTCAACAGGCTGTAAGCAACATCTATAAACTCCAGTTTTACAGTTTTTCAACTACTTTGTTTTATGACTTGAACCAGAGCAAGGTAGGACAAGAGGACATCATATACATCAACAGGACAAATACATTATTCACTGTTCTGTGGTCAGTGATATTGTTGAAGTCTAGAAGAATTAGAGCAAAAAAGCTGCTAAGTAGCCTTTTATTAAGAACCCTGTGGTTTGTGAGACCAAGCAGTGCAATGCTACCTGCCTGCTTTCCATACATGTTTGCATAAAAATGATTTTTACTGGATGTTGAGAGCGGGACACGAGAAAGCAGGTGGTGAACTTCTAGATGCTTCACTCTCACAAGTGCACTTCAGAACGTTTGTATGTGACAGTGGGTGGAAGTGAAGTAATTAAAAACGGCAGAATTTGGAAGTGTATTTGAAATCCTTGTGCAGGTAGAAAAACATCAATCAAGTGATTTTCCAAGTGCTGTTTATTCTCAGTCTTAGAGGCCATCTCAGCCCTCGGTTGGTAAAAACAGCAAACCTGAATATTTTGTAAAGGGGAAACAAAGCAAAAAAACCCCTAAGACCTCTGTTCCGAATTAAAAGGCACCTTTAGAAGGTGATAGGTGTTCGAATTAAGAAAGATAAAATCTTAGAATTAGAAAAGAGAAATATTTTATTTTCCTAGTTCCATAAGAAGGAATGATTGTCCCCTTAGCTTTATTTTAAACGTAAATTTGCTCTTTCTCAGGAAGGATGTATAAATAGTAACAGCCAATACCAGTCAAACATTTTTATATAGAATGAGGAGTGTTGCTTTGAATATGATGCCATGACAGGAGACTCCATTCAGCAAGTTTCTTTACCATTCCCCTTCTTCCAGTGCTATTTGTATATATGCCATCTCTTTGATGTTACTGCTGCTATCCTTCAAACACTTCTTTACCACTGCAAACCTGTCTTTTTTTTATTTTGACCCTCACTGATTTGGATGGCTGAAGCCATCTAAAAGTATACCAAACTTGTGAGCAGAGTGTGTGAAGGAAAAAACAACATTCTGCTATCGCTGTTTTTTCAGTGATTTGGAGAGGGTCATATTAAAGGTTTGTTATTAGGAACTGATTTCTTGGATATAGTTGAAAATGGGAAGGTTTTGACAGTATTTTGGATAGTATTTTTGAGCAGGAGTGGAAATTTAGTTCCACTGCTCCACTAGTTTCCAGGAAAGGAAATCAGTATCAGAAACAAGGAAACCATGAGGTATTGGTGTTTTCAGGCTCTAAAAGGTAGGGTTTTTTAAATATCTGTAGGCTTGTGATTATCATCACAAGGTGCTCAGAGGCTCGCTGGAATACACCAATGCCAGCAAAGTCAATTCTCACTCCCTTGCTCTGTGGAATAATTTCTTTGCTGGTGCAGCCCAAGATTCCGCGGGTCACCTCGTCACTCAGCCTCGTGACAGCCAACTGCCTGCCACTGGTGCTTCCGAATGCCCTGGCATCATGGCTTTCCTCATGCATTATCTGGGGATATCTCTGTTTCTCTACAGCTGTTTAGATGGTTATAGGAAAGCTTCTAACAGTAAAATAAAGATTAAAAGTATCTGTAGGGTTGCAGAACTGTCTATTAAACTGCAGTATTGTAAATAGAACTTTAGTTTAGAACTGCTGTCTGGTTTTAAGCACACATTTCCATTTAATGTGGTACTGAATTGAGTTTGCAAATACAGAGCTACATGTCTTTAGTTACTTTTCTTTGTCAGATTCCACATTCTTTTTCTCTCTTCCCTAGTCCATAAACCATCCTGCATTTTGGTATAACTATGGCATTTGTCCAATTAAATTTTACTTTCTCTAGTAGATCATATCTAATATTACTATTTTCAGGGCTCCACAGCAGTATTCTTCAGTTCCATGCTTTTTTTAATTAGGTTTTTTATTGTCTTTGTTGATTTTCAGTTGTGGGGACAGTATTTCTATTAGAATGCATGTGAGTAAAATTTCTGAGGAAATATTTACGAAACAGTAGGAGCCAGTTACTTAGCTTATGAAAATCTATCAAATTTTAAATTTAGACCAGAGCTAATGCTTCACTTACTGTTTTACTGAAACCTAAACATAGAATAAAATTATCACTTTCTCAAAAGTTACTTATTTTTTTTAATCCTGCCAAGAAAATAAGCTGGTTAGTTCTTTAACAGGACATCTTACACTGCAAAATAAACATGAAATGTTTAAAAACTTCATTAAACTTCTAAGAGCTTTATTTTCATGCCTTTCACTGGTTATCAGAAATTTTAAAAGGCATTTGGTGCCCTTTGCTTTCAATATATTTTCAATATATTATGGGGAATTTATCACTGTAATTACACAAACTATCTTGCACAGAAGTCTCTTGTTCATATAAACAGAAATACTAATTTAAAAGGTTACCTTCTCTGAATATCTAAGGAGTCACTGTTGATATTCTCAAAGGTATATATTCTGTAGATATTAAACAAAAGTTTTAAAGCCATTCAGTTGTTCTTAGAACTTCTCCACACTTGTACCTTTTTGCATAAATACACTTTTTTACTTACTGACTCTATGCAGATTCTGAGTCCTTTCTGTTTGATAAATGAAGGACTGAGGAACCTACATGGCTGGCTTCAGGCTGAAGTACTGGCCAAAAAGCCAATTTGTCTGTGTATGACAGCAAAAATACAGATAACAGGCAACTTATAGCTGCCTTTTTTTTTTTTTTTTCCCCCCCCCAAAGTCAGGAGAAGTTGTTAGTAAGGAAAGTGAAGGCAAACCAGTGCTCCAAAATGCACCTGGTAGAACTTCAAACCCTGTAATTCTTGTGACTAGGAATTTGAACCCTGATTCTTTTCTATGAGAAGTGTCCTTGAGGTAGTTCTGTCATTCTTCAAAGGAAACACTAGCTGCTTAGGGGATGTTTTTCTTTTAATTCAGGGGAATATTCATTCCTAGCTCTATTAATAGTATAAACTAAAAGCAGTGGATAGATCCATTTAATCTTAAGTTTATACCAGAATTTGGATCCTTGAAATGTGTTGAGTTAAAGCAGCAACATCATCAGTGGAGAAAGGACTTCAGAAGCAGCAAAAAACCCATGAGAGAAAATGCCCTAATGGAATTTATAATGATGAAATATTTTACATATCTATTTTAAAAATGAATTTTAAAAGGAGCAAGCCTAAGCCAATGAAATAAAAACAAGCTGTGTTCTTTCATGACAATGGCTTGGAAGTTTTATACAGTCTCCTAAAACATAAGAAAGAATTTCCATAGTTCCCTGAAAGTTTTTGTAGAAAAAATCTCAATTGCTAGCATGGTGTGGAGCCAACTTCAAGCAGCACAAATGCTGCTGGAAGGAGCACTGGCACACTCCGTGCTAAATTCACCTGCTCGAGCCCACAGGTGTGATGTGGTTCCCAAAAACGCAGGGTGAGGATTCAGGGAGAACTCTCTAAGCTTTTTTTAATATAAATAAGTACTTTGTTATTGTAATTAAATTGGCATAAATAGCAGAGGCCAGTGGTTGAAGAAAACTATTGCATTTCATCTGAAGATAAAGCACAAAGGGAAGCAGGGCTGTTTAGGGGTGAGAGTGGCTTTGTAGAAGCTTAATTTTTTTATAATGATTGTAGGCAGTGCACACCTTTTCTTTTATTCCTAACATAGATGGCCAAGAATAACCAGACCACTGTTTTAACCACACCAAGCAGTCCTGTTCTGAGTAAATTAATCATTTACTATTTTGCATAAATAATTTACTGAATATCTAATAAAACTTGAAATTAGCACTTCTTTTGACAAAAGGAAACACAGTTTCTTGGTTTTGTAGGAATTTTGTGTTTGTATTTCTATTCAAAACTGAAGATGCTGTAAATGTCCCTAACATACTCCATCAGTTTGCCTCACCTATTGCTGTGGGTGACAAACTGCAAGGACAAGGCATTCAACATATTCCTCTTTTCAGTTCCTTGGATTTTTGTGGTAATTGCCAGCAAGGACACGGAACTGCCAATACTAGAGGAGCTGGATTTTGTGGTGTGAATGATCATGGGCTGCAGCCTGGACCATGGCCAATGAAGTTGTTTCACGTTTGCCAGCAAGCAGCCTTCAGAGGGCAAGAGCTTTCAATTGCTCTCAGCCTGGATGAGTTTTAAACAGACAATCTCAATGTGGAGAACTCATTACCTTGATTAATTCCTGACCATCCAGACCCTGGTCAGTAATGTAGTTTTCTAAAATGTATTTCCTGGTTTTCAAGTGAGTTTCAATAAATAGTCTATGCCGTTGATGCAAGAAGAGGACTATTATAAGCTTATCATTTATTCTTCCACAGAGGTGGATTCCTGGCATATTGAAAATGTTCAAAGAATCCAATGGGTTGGTTTGGCAGACCTGAAGAGCCTCAATTAATTCACTGGTTAGAGCATTTGAACACTGCTGATGTGGAACTGCACAGCCAGCAACGACAAGGAGTCTGTTCAGCCTGAACATAGTAAGTCCTTGATTTCATACTTTTTCAGGCACTTGAGCTCTTCATTTTAATTACCTGCAGTGCCAATTAGTGGTAATTAATACATAGATGGAATGATGGATTTGATGCTTTCTAATGCATTTTAAGCGAGAAGTATTAAAAGCAGGTGTTTGGTGTTGTGTTTTAGTTCCCAAGACAGTCCTTTTCCATATTACGTCGTTTGGCATCTAGGAGTGATAAATGTATGTCCATGTGTAGGTGTGCATTTGGGAAGGGGAATCAAATTTAGGGCCCTTCATACCTGCCACTGGTTTTATCTGAAGCTCATTTTAAGTAATTCACTTCAAAGTTGAATAAAATAGTTCCTTAAAGCTACAATCTACTTTTCCCTCAGATGGTGCTCAAACTGATATTTCATATACTCTTATCTTGAAGTTACTGCATAAGACAGAGCTGGACTGGCATGTCTGGAGGGCAGAAAGGAGAGATCAGCCACACTGCGAGCAGCTTGTGAAGGAAATCTGGCTGCAGAATGCTCAGAGAGGCAAAACCAGTGCTGGGAGGCAGCTCCTGTTGTTTCCTCTCTGATCTGTGCTAGCCCCTTTCCATCAGGCCATTACTGCCTGTGTGGAACAGGGCTCAAGCATGTTCTCTGCTCTCCAGGACATGCATCCTGATGCCTGCATTTATTGACACCCTTTTTGTTCTGACATGGCAGTGATGTACCAGGGCATCGCCGCCCACTATGCTGGGATCACAGGGAATGAAAGGAAAAGCTTCTCAGTGACCCATATATGTGCTGGAGTAGCACAAGCTATAAGTCCAAGTCTGACCTTAAGTGTATAATATTTGGAACAAAGGAATTAATTGATATCATGTATATGTAGTACAACTTTATGCAGTTCAGCTGAGAATAAAGCCCCTAATTTGTTAAGATTTCCTGAGTAAGGACTTAAAATGTGATTCAGAGAAAAAGCAACTAGGGATTGAGATATACTTTTAGAGTTACTGTTTCAGGATATAACCTGAAATTCTCCATATGCAACAACTGGAGCACTATTTCAATTAATGAAATCAAAGAGACCAGATTTCTCCTAAGGATAATAAGTATCAGTAACTTCAACATGTGAAAAACTGCTTCACACGACTCCATGCCGGAAACAGTGATTCTGCCACTCCTTGCTTTACTTCTATTTTTCAGTTTCAAACATGTAAATTAAAAATTGATTTCCACTGCACTCTTTTTGATCGGAATCCCAAGCATGACAAAGTTAGATATATCTGACCTTAATACTTCTTTTCTAAGATAATCAATTAGGAAAAAATACATAAAATCCAGGTCAAGTGCAGTGTTTCCAAGATAGCCCACATATTAGGATGGCTTTCTTTGGCTTTTATGGCTCCATGCTTACCTCTGGGGTCAGCGCATTGTTATCTGAAGTCTGACTTGACAGCAAAATATGTGTGAAACCATCTTCTTTCCGGACTACGATGTCCCTGAACCGGCAATTGCTTTCGTTTTGACGCACGCTGTATCTTAGTCTCTTATCAAAGACATAATCTTTCTCTCCATCTAGTTTCCTTTTCACAGTGCTGTGTAGATTCAAGCTTCCATTGGCCAGAGAAGAACCTTTCGGATGGAAAGAATCAAAACATAATTATGTCTATACCTTCAAAGAAAGAGAGTAATACTTTCTATTCGCTTAAACAAAGATCAGTATTTACAATAGCCTCTACTTGATAAAGTTGATAAATGTGCCTGGCTTTAGCATGTGGTAGGCCTCAAATGTGGCCTCAAGCCATTCTTACTATTCTTTATTCCAACGTGCAGTACTTTTTGTTCTCCAGTCAGACCACCTCTAGATCCAGTGAATTGTAGCACGTAGGACTGGTGCTCATAATGGGATCAGTTTTGCTTTGAAGATGAAAGAAATTGCATCATAGTCTTTCCTATGAATTTGGGGTGATCCCCAAATTTATAAGAAGATGAATTTGGAAAAACATGACAAGTGTAGTCCAAGTCCCATCTTTGAAAAGTTACATTTTCTTCCTTTCATGGTGACTCAAAAGCCATTATCAGTTTCAAACAACAATCTAAATACACACTTGTTGCACATATCTGTGTGTCAGTAAGTTAGGGGAGTTCTTACTAAGCGGACACAACCGGCATTCCCTTCCACGTATCCTTGTGGTTAGTGTTCGAAGCAGCCATTAGCTGTCCTCTCTTTGCTTTGGTCCCAAGTTTCTGGTCATTGCATTTCACAGTAACAATAATTAATGACCTTTGACTCACAGGTATGATACTTATATTGGACTCTGTACAGAGAAAATATTAACGCTGATGCCATTTTGGAGGGTATGCAGCAGTAGGAAAATAAGGAAACTATGACAAGAAATATATAGTTCTTCCTTAAAAGCAAATGAGAGTAATAGTATGTCAATTAAAAAAGACAGTTTATTCTGACTTACACTGTGTATGAACTGTAAACTGTTACTTTGCTTATGTTTACAGTTCCCCTGTAATAGGCAAGGTATTGTGATTGGCAATAATGCTGAGCTGGAATGTTGGAAGTATCTTTACAAGATTTTAATGCAGTACTCCTCTAATTACAGATGTTTCAAGCTACTGCTGTTTAAAGTAAAGCAGAGAGAGGCTGTTGAGGAACAGAGATTGAAGGCACGCTGTTCATTGAAACAGTTTCCAAATCTGGTTTTGTTTAAATAGACAGGAGCCCACAATACGCTGTATTTAAGAAAGGCCAAGAAAGAGCTGAATGAAAACACCTTTGTTTGTTCTGTTCTATCCTCCTGTCAAAACTGACCTGTTCCAGCTTCTGGTATCAAATAGCCAGGAATTTTTAAAGGGCAGATGACATGAATATTAGAACACAGATATAAATCTTATATTTTAAATGACCAGTATCAAGTTAAAATAGCTGTGTTGGAATTGAATTTAATGGTGAATTCCTAACAGATTGCTCTGTAAGCCCAAATCACCCTCGTTTTGGATTAGCTACATTTCAACTGGATTTTTATGCAGATAACTGAACTGTCTGATATCTCACAGTTGGCAGTGGCCTGTGGAATTGTTCACCGTGTGTGAAATGCCTGTATATACACTGCAGTTACGATTATAGAGTGCTTAATAGAATGTAACTGGTGCGTCATTTGGCCTCACCATGTGTGTGCACATGTGTACACAGATTTCTATGCACAGAAATGCACGTTTCTTAAAAAGTCTGATATTCCAGTCAATCCTAAAAATATTCTTCATTGTTAAATTAAGAGCTACCGTCTAAAGCATCCAATAGAGGATTTAACTGGTGCAATGCAAACAGAAAAAATTACATTAGATCATCAATTTGAGAAAAAAAATCATTTGAAGCCAGCAGAATTTGACATTTGTTTTCTTGACAAGAACTATCTACAAGTGTAGAAATTGCCAGGTATTTGAATTTAAAGAATTACAAATAATTTCTTATGGCATGGTTCTTCTTTTTCAGAAGGTTTTGCCACGGCATATATTTTGACATATATTATTGCAAACAATAATCAACTTGTGAAATTACTAATGGAAAACTAGTATCATTGGGAATAATATACTGAAACTAATTATTTGACTGAAGCAGACTTTTAAATATTGCATTTTTATCTATTCAATCCTTACTATGCTGCTTTACCCAGCAATAAGCTACTAAGATGTGAAGAGTTAAATCTCCCAAAAAAGTGTGAAGGACTTGTAAAATCAGAGGCAGAAATGAGCACTGAATGGAAGATGTGCCAGGCTAACGGTACTGATTATCTAGCTAGTGTTGAAGATTATGCCACATCTATTTTAAATGCAGATGGTTAAGAGAATAGCAGAAGATTAATTCACACAGATAATCCAGATCAACAAAAAGTCTCATAGTAATAACTTTACATGTTTATTGTATTCTTATTTAAATAACGTATTCCGTTTGTAAAGTAAACAGATGCTGTAAGACACGATAGATCTTACCACGGTATTTTAACTATCTTCATGCCAGCTGACAGATATTTAACCAGAGGAAGGCAAGGTCTAAATTAAATATGAGAGAAACATAAATGGAAAAGTGTAATTTCCAAGAATGGATGCTTAACAGAACAATATATAGTGAGTAAATCATTGTTTCAGTGTATATGGTGCCTCCCTGTAATCTTGTTTAATATGATAAACTGGAGAAAATGATCAGCAAAATCTAAAGACAACACTCAGGTAAAACCAGGCCAGTTTAGCATGTCTGTTGTATGGATTTGATGGAGCTGCTGAAGGTTTGCTCTGGAGCCACTAAAGCATCCAGACTGTCTCAGCACGAGGGTGCACCCGCTTAATGCACACAAGGGTAACAGTACCTTACAATGTCAAGATGAAAAATGACTGTGACATAGGAAAACAGATACTTTCTCAAAGCAATTTATACTGCATGTGAAACAAATTAAGGATGTCACAAGTTAACTAAGGAAGCTTTAAGTACCTCTAAGTGTGGTTAACTGGCTTCGTAGTGAGTATGTGACAGTCTAAGTACAAAAAGAAAACAAAACAGGAGAAAACATTCCTTCCTTTAGTGGGAATTTAATTTAATTATTACCTATTTTTTAATCAGCAGTAGAATTTGTGGAATACCTAAAACCACTGTGATATTTAGGAGAAGTTTCAGTATTTTTAAAGGGAATTTAAGATATTCCCAGACCGCTGCTGCATCTAGTAATCCTTCTCCGAGAACAGCAGTAAAAGATGCTATTTAAAGAGAAAATGCAGGGTTGGCCACTTTCTGCAGTCCTTTGCCAAGTACCATCCCTAAGTGTTGTACAGGAATATGAGAGGATTCATCCTTCCTGTGTCCTTCAGCATTTGCTCATGGACCTTTTCACGGATTTCTCTAATCTCCTTTAGAGCCTGTTGATGCTGTCTTTCTACACAGCTTCCTGTGGTATGAGTTTGAGAAGTTGTGTAGCCACTACACAGAGAAGAATCTTCTTTCATCTGTGCTTTTATCTGATGTTCTACCAGTTTCAGTGAGTGGTCCCTATTTCTGCTATTGAGGGATTCAGTGAACAAGAGTTCTGCATTCCTCAGTCTTCCCAATAGCCTTTCTCCGTCTCCTTTCAGTCTTTCTTGTGGGTAATGGTTAATACTGTACACACTTAAAAACAGTGTTCTGTTGATAATTCACTAATAATTTCAGGCTTCTCCAGCTAAGGGAGCATCTGTAAGATATCTAAAGGCAATGCGTTTTTATCCAAACTGAGAAAGCAAGCATATTTGGTTGTCTTTTACTGCCAGTATTGCTCCAGAAAAAATAAAACAGAACAAGCTAAAAAAACAAGAGGAAGCAGTGACTAACTTCATAGAGAGTATTTAAATTAAGGGCACCATGAGACTACAAAGATTTTTGTAATGGGGAAAAACAGTGGTTAGTGATACATGACAAGCAAAAATTCATCAGCAGATGGTACAGAAATACAGCGATGTAGAAAAAGGAAAGAAGATTAAAAGGGGATGTTTTTTGATGCTGTCAAGAAACTTGACAAAACAATCACTCTCAATGACAGTATCTAGAGAGAAATAGAAATGTCATAACAGAGTACAACAAATATCATCAGAAGGAATGGTACTGTTAGCTCCTGGGAGCATCTGTGGATGTTCTCACGCAGGTTTTCAACATTTTCCAATTTGCAGACCCTTAAGTAACTGTCACTAACGATGACTGCACTCTCCTTATGACAGGATGTGTAGAAGGTAGAAGTTTTGGTAAGGAAGATCTTCAGCAAGGACCTTCAGCAAGGTTCCAGGCTTCATCTAGGGTGCATATATGATTTTGTGCATACATCTGTAGGTATACAGTCATCTGTCTGGGGTAAATAGCTTACTGGTGAGAGTTTTATCCATAGGTTGAACAGGAAACACTTGCACCCAAGGCGATGTATACACAAAACCAAACACAGACTGGTGGAATTCCATTCAAGGAGTCATCAAAAATTAGTTTTCAAATAGATATTATTTGTTTCAATAGAACCGGCATACCACAGACAAGCAAAATAGGTATTTTTTGATTGGTTATAGTTTATAAATGACTAATTATATTGCTTGGTTGAATACACTGGTATTTAAACATTGTTATAATATGAGAGACTGCTGGTTCAATTTGATGGGTTTTGGAGGCCTTCACCACAGGCCAGTCTGGTAGGAGAGCTGGGCCTACAGCAGGGTTTAAAACTGCAGGGAATTTCTGAGTTTTCTGAATCTCGGCTTCAGCTCAAGACCAACTTAAAATTTCTATATACATTCTCTGTGCATTGTTACACTTAGCTGTGAAATGAGGCTGACGTTTATCTGGCCTCCACACACAAGCTCTCAAAGCTGACACAAATGTCTACTTCATCAAATTCTGCAGAGGCTGCCTGGGAGCCACAGTTTCTGGGATCCAAACCTAGATCCTCCAGGCTCCCTCTCTGTTCTACATCTAGTGGCCGGGATCCCTGCGAGCGCTGATGGGGCACGCCGGGCTTTCCACTCCCAGACTCTGTGGCAGGCTGCCTGAAACCACTGGCAGAGCTGGCTGCCTCGGAGCTGAACGGGGCTGTCCAGCCAAGCACACTGCCACATTGCTCCCGCTCTCAAGGGACGAAGCCTTGGGACCTTGGCTCAGATTTGGAGATAGTTTTGAAACCCAAGATGTTTGGAACAGAACTGTTGTTATTCAACAAATGGGCGTTTTTCTCTCAAACTTTCTTCATTTTTAATTTGTAAAATTTCAGACCGGTTTTAGCGTGATGTGTATCCTGATTAAAATGAGTTTGTGATAATAACAGGACATGTGGCAGAATCACACGAGCATCTTCTGTGCTCTCTCCCTGCAACGGTGAATACCGAGGGAGTTCAGTACATGGTTGGACTTGTTGACAAGTAGTGCAAGTTTCTTCAATTTGACATTTTAAATGATGCAAAATCCTGTATCTGGAAATGGGAGTTCTCTCAAGTTTGCAGGGCAATAATAGAAAAAATGCTAGTATTTTTGTTACGACCCTTCATCACCAGTTTCTGTCTACTCTTACTTTGTAGTCTTATCTCTCCTCTTCATGGTTTTCTCCACTATGTGTGTGCCTGGTATCACAAAGCAAGAGTGGAGGGATTTCTGATGTTGGGAGTGCTGCTGAGTATGAGACTTTCATGCAAGAACCAGGTAGAGATTTAAGATCTCTTGCTTTTGCCTAGAGGAAGGGCAGAATGCAAGGGAGAAAGGAGAGCAAAATACAGAGTAGAAGTGATGGGTTTGGAGCAAAAACCATCATAAAGAAGTGTTTTACTGGAGCTGCACGCATTAGCTGTTCGGCCAGGAGCCCTTTGTGCGTGGCAGAACACCTGGCTGCTTAGGCAAAGCAGCTTTCTACTGAAATAGAGCTCTCTTACAGGGATTATTCAAACACAGGCTGGTAGATGCCGTTCATTAGCTCCTGTGGGGACAAATGAAAGGCTCATTTGACCTTACAGTGGCCCTTTAGTTCTTCATTAAAAAAATATCATTTTACAATATGGAAATTAATGCATTTTAAAGATGCATTTTGTGTCAGAACTTCCCCAGTGAATAACACAAAACAAATCATTAAAATACTGCATTAGAAAGAATAAGAAAGCAAAGAAAAATAACTTTATACATATCTGTATTTAGATATGCAAGTCTTTTTAAAGAAGCAAGTGACTTTTTAAGAAGTCTGTGAGCTCCAACTCATCAAAATACAAAAGCTGCACTCTCAATTTGAAGTGTCATTGACATCATGTGGGCTACTTACGCATTTAAAACTGACCATACATTCTGCTGCTTTAGGAGTCTTTAACAAGACACTTGATGCCTGGATTGAAAGATCCCAGTAGTTTTAGGATGTAAGCAGTAAGCCTAGGCAAGGTAAGTTCTACTTCCCAAACCAAGTAGCATTTCCTGGGTTGCCAGTAAGGTGGAAAATGGAAAGAGGGATGATACAACTTACGTTAACTTTTGAGAAGTTTTTGGCAGGGCAATTCACAAGAAGCTGTTAAGGAAATGAGTGCTATCATGGGCTGTTGAAAGTGGCTAATAAAAATAAATAACTGGAACGAAAGGTTGCTTTTCATCATGTCAATTGATTAGTAGTTGGCTGCCCCAAGGACCTGTAGATGGATTAGTTTATTTAATGTACATAGTAATGAACTGGGAAGAGAAGTATGAGAGGAAAATTTGAAGGGAATACAAAATAAAGACAGTAAAACCACGGAAAGATTTTGAAGAGCTTCATTGAGTCATAAGAAAAAAGGTGAACTGGCAACAGTAGAGAAGATTAAACGCATAATGAAAAGTATCATACATATAGCTGTGTTCTAAATTATCTGTAACCAGCAAGGAAAAAAAACCCAAGAGTGACTGTGTATCACTTAATGAAAACTTTTATGCAGTGTGTAACCGCAGAAAAAACTCACAAATAGTTGCAGTGCCATTGTATCAGTAAGCAGTAGAAAATCATTTGGAACAGCTCCTGCTGTTTCTAAAAGGTATTAAAAAAAATCCCCCACACCAAAGGCACAAGAAGGTACTGATAGCTACCAAGAATCTGGAAAGACTTCCACGCGGTAGGAAGGATGAAAAGGCTGGGGCTGCCTACTCACTGACAGGACATCTTCCACTTTCTCCCTTCACATAAGAACAGAACCTCATTCAGTGAAAGTAAAGGTCAAAAAAATCCAAACAAAACCCCCAAACCAAAAAACATGATAGTAGTCCTGAATGTGATGACCATTAATACTGAGGAACGTGAATGTTATTCAGCGATGCTTACCAGGATACTTTAGCAAGAGTGGTATTGATTCTGTTTCTAAAATAATCCTGATCCTTCTGGACCACTGGGTGTGAGCACACACAACTGAGAAGTGATTTGTTACTTGGTGATACACAAAACCGGAGTTGCAGTATTATACATACCTCACTTGTCATTCCTATTCCCTGCCTTGCCATCATCTCCCCACAAGGACTTTATACTGCAAAGGGATGTCACAAAGCCCTCACTGCTTCACATCACTCCGTGGGAACAGGAAGGAGAGAAGCCAACTGATAAATGGTATCATATATGGGGAGAGAGCGTGAAGCTTGTTTATGTGCTTCTCAGCACATCACTTGTGTAGCATGGCAATGACTTTTCCCCGACTGGACTCTGTTTGCAATTGCTGCAGTGAACACCCCCTTTCATCCCCCCATAGTTTGTAGGTTAAATCACATACCAATTCCATTCACAACAGGTGAATCATTACTAACTTCCAACACGCTGGGCAAATTTTGTTCTCCTTCGTGATCATTTAAATCCATGTTTTGCTGTTGTGAGCCATTCCCAAAGTGTCTAGAATCTTTTTCATGACCACCATCTCCATTCTGCAGACCATTATGTGGCTTTTTCAGTGGCATGATCTGTAAACCGCTGGGAGTAGTTCGGTAAGTGACAGTTTTAGCAGCCCTGTCATTAGCAGATGCTGGTTTTGCTGCATATCCTCTTTTCTGTTTTTGAAGAGATGGATTAATTCTCTTCCTTTTGTGTGCTGACCCTTTAGATTTCCCAGATTCAGAAGGTCTATGTGATATTTTCTCAAGAGATGACCCTCGGTTTTCCCGTAAAAATTTTGGAGCGCTGGCCTGTTTCCCGTGTCTTGATCTCTTTTCTCTAGTAACATGTAGTCCATTGAACTCATCAATAAATTCCTCACAATGTAGTAGATGATGTTCAGGTTCCCAGGTATCTTCGTTGCTTCCGTAGCCTTTCCACCTGATTAGATACTCCCATTTGCCCTTCTTGTTCTTCCTTTTGTCTACAATCCTCTCTACCTAAAAGAAAAAAAACACAAAAAGATCATATTAGAAAGAAAAGTTCAGTGATGAAATTTTGTTCTTCATTTACAGCTAGGAAGGCCTCCCTGACAAAGGCACCATAGTATGACATGCAAGCCTACCCAGACTAGCCAAAATGTAGCAACCTTATCTTCATAGGCTGCAGTCCAATGCTATATTCCCATTGGTTCCTATACAGACCATGCTGACTGCTGATGAGAACCTACTTGGTGTGTGTATAAACTGCTTCACATAACGTTTAGGAATCAGTGTTACATGTTTCTATTAGACAAGGAATTCCCATGAACATATCTGGCAGTACAGGAGAGGAATACAGCAGCCCCAGCAATATTTTGACAACAAGGCCATTTCCTCCTCTGAAAACATTAAGAGGAGACCTAAACACATGATTGAATCTGATCTGGGAATCTCTACTAGACACAGTGTGAAGAAACAAGAGAGCCTGAAGATCATTAATGACAGCACGATTTCTTTTAGAATCTGCTTGCAAAATGAGACTATTACTGTTACGTTTCTCATCTACAAGAGCTCAGTCAAGCACCTTTTCCTATATTGTCAGCTACTGATCATTATCCTGAATCCACGTGTGGATTATGTCCCTATAAACATTCCCATACTTCTTTGTGTCTTGAAGATATCCTGAAGAGAGAACTGATTATAACAACTGACAATATTCTACACCAAAGATCTTATACGCAGTAGTGTGCATCCACTTTGCTCCTTCCAACATAGAAAAATTTGTATTTTTTATGAATGTAACATTTGAGTAAATACACAACATTTGTGAGTGCATTAATTAAAAAAAAAAAAGCAAATGGAATGGTACAAAGGCAGGATTCTTACATAGAAGTAACAAATTTCATGAACCTATGTCAGAGAATGTTGGTTTAAGGAACATTTCTGCACCAAGGGATAAGGGATTATATTGGGACTGCAAGCTGAACGTGAATTAACTGTATCGTGCTGTTGTGGCAAACAGATGGTACAACTGAAGAGATCTTTGTGCTATCTCAGCTCTGGCAAGGTCACAACTAGAGGGAGAGGACACAGGAAAACCAAGCACAATTAGTGGACAGCAAGTCATGGGTTTAAACTGCATCAAGTGGAATTTATATCGAGTCATTAGGAAAAATGTAATGGTAGTAAGAATGAAGCATTAGAATAGGTAATGTGGGGAAGGTATGAAGGGATTTTAGAGCTGTTTGTGTTAGACAAATGTCAGTGCTGGAAAACTGGGTTATGATGAGAAGTCTCTCCCAGGTTTTATTTTCTGATTCTTTAATTTATAAATTTTTTTAAAATGTGGCTTATGCGGGATAAAGATGTCACTAATGAAAAAAAATTGTTATCATTAACCAAAAGCACTATCATTAATTTAGAAAAATAAATAAATGGATAGCTAATGTAATAGCTTTCATTGCTCTTCAAAGAAAAATCATCTCGTGTGAAGAACAACAGTGGAATCTGTACGGAGAATTTAACCTTGAGAAGGGCAATCACAGCAGTGTAAGTAATTGTTCTTTGTAGGTCCCCTGTTAGAGTAAACCAATGGATTAATTCTGTCTGTTCACTGGCTGGAACTGTACATTCATAGAAATCTTGGTGGGTCCCCAAAGGAATCTAAATGTAATTAGCAACTAAACATTATACTTCTATCTCAATTCATTTACATGGGAGCTCTGCTAATAGATCTGTGTCTGAGTCATAGTGGACAGCTTTCCTCCATCTCCAGGGTGCTCAAGTGCAGCATCCCAAACAGCTCATTCCCGTGCTCTGTCTTATCGGATATCTGCACAGAACCACCGCAGGAAGCAAAGCCAGGCCTCCTCTTTCCTCTCAGTTTAGCACAGTCCCCTTCAGGATTGCTCAGTGTGGCAGAACAATTAGCTCTGAAGCTCAGTCTAGGACAGTTTGAGATCCTTTGTCTAAAAAGAGGGAAAAGTCCTCACCAAAAAAATGAACTGGCATTTCTTTTTGTCCTCATTTGGGATGTGTGGCTTTCAACTGTCAAATTAATACAATTATTATGATCTTGTTGACTTTATAGAGAGCAGCTGTCCAAATGATCCCTGTCTTTAAAATCCCTCTCATCCTCCTATCTGGGACTAGTTAGAAAGACTGTACATCAAACCGTGGAACTCTGTAGTGGCCTGTGGGCTGTCTGTGGATTTGTTACTTTAATTACCGCAGCTCACTATACCAAGGAGCAAAACGTGTGTGTGTGTGTGTGTGTGTATACAAGTATATCCTGGGGAAAAAATTAAATTGCTGCTAAACTCAGTAGACCACAGCTATCATTACTGTAGAGAATTTGGTTTAACGCTATTCTGGCTGCACTGCCTAAACAATATGTGCATTCCCCTGCCTTTTAAATTCAGGAGTTTGAACTTTGAACACAAACTCAGTGTCAGATTGATGCTGACTTGGGGTAACTTGTCTTTCTTTCAAGGGATTACACCAGTTGCATTCCCCTACTTGCTCACTGAAGGATGAACCTCACAAAGGACAGAAAAATACCTTGCCATTTTCATAATCACATACAAACCCCATCTCTTCAACCTCACCTTTTTCACTCGTGCACGTATCTTTATACTGATTTCTCATTTTCATGTTGTTGCCCTACTACATGGAGGAAAGGTGAAGGGAAGAGGTTTCATGGAGAGCATTTTTTAATATGGAAAGCACTCAAGGATTTTGGTGATGAGGCATTGTACATTTCAATTAAAAGGATAAAAGGATAAAACATGAGTGGTCTTTGTTCCTGGGAAACAGGACTGGCAATGGAGAATGTGATTAACCAGTTCAACATATCATGAAGGGAGAATAAAAGTATTTATGAAATTGGGTCAACTTTAATAAATGGTTTCAGAAAAAACATTCAGAATGCAAATATATTTGGGAAGGACTAAGCATTTCATTACAGCATTTTCAGAACAAAACTATCAATTTTCACTTCAAGTTTAACTAACAAAATTAAAATAAAGAGGGACTAAATAAACTGAAGACAAAATGTTTTGTTCCTGGTCAACCCTCTTTTTGGTTTATTGTTTTGCTGGGGAGAAAATGAAAAAAATTGGGTTGATCCAAAATTAGTTATTTTCTTTGAGTTTTTTTGGTTCAGCCACCATACACATTGGCTTGATTAATGATACATAAAACATCCGAGTAGATCTTTGCCTCGTCCTCATTACTGCCCCATTGTTTGTTGCTGAATGCATTTGAGAGTAGCATGGAACATACTTGACCTCTCAACATGGTCTCTTTTCTTTTTTGGAGCTTTAAGTTCTTCATTGGTGTTTATCCCCTTCAGAGTGCCACTGTGTTCCTTCACTGCATACAGTGAAGTGCTTCAGTGCAGGCATAAATATCAGGTTTTTACCCATGCCTGGTACTGTCTGTCCCATTTTCCTTCTATTCAGTCTACAGTAATAACAAACATCAATGTTTTATTTTTTAATGATGTATATTTGTTTTAATAGTTAGTCTATAAAGTAATAATCTTTCTGCATTTATGGAAGGTTACACAAATTCATATGAGTTTTCTTAGTGAGAAATAATTCTGTGACAGCTAGTGATTAATAGAAATAATACTTTCATTCCTTCCTAGAATAAGCAATACACTGTTCTGAGAATATGCAGAAAATATCTATGGCTTCAGTGTCTCATTTTCCATTTTCCCCCTCAGTTCTGTCTTTAATGAGAACTGAATAACATCTTCCCAAAAGTGACCTTGGTATTTCCAGTTTGCCAAACCCCCGAATTCACGTAGTTGAATTTAATAAAAGTGAAATGACCACAAACAAAGTTGGCAGGGGTATCACAGTTAAGAGAGTGCTAGAAGTGACATACACCACTACATGCCTGGATTCTCTCTCTCCCTGTCCCTCCTCGCTAATTAGGGATGAATTAAGGTGCTGATATGTTACCCTATAAATACGTTTAAAGAGAACAAATAGGATGAGACCGTGGCATTTGTACAAATGCAGTTGCAACACACTTTTTAGCTTCCAGCTCGTCCTAAACCTATCTCTATGCACAGCTGCACAAAGTAGGATGAAAGTCATAAATAAAAGCATTTGAAAAATATATTTGTATTCTAAACTTAGCATGATATAAAAAAACCCCAAACTAATCAATTACAGTACAAATATGTGAAGCTTTGTAAACTTAGTGTTGTGATCTGGCTATCAAGTGCTTCTATATACAGAGTACACACACACATCTTCCTTCACAGAAGAATCACTGTCAAAATCACTGATTTAATAGAACAGTGTTATTGTCCACTTATTAAAAAAATCCAAAGAAATCTAGGCTAAGTTACAAAAAGATAATTCCTACTGAATTATTTCTACAGCTATAACTGTAAAGTCGGAGCAGAGTAGACTCATCTCACAGTTCACAGGAGCTCTAAAGAGCATAAATAAAAGTCCTAATGCTCCCAGAAAATGCCTTCCAGGAGACCAGTAAAATTCCAGAAAGGCTTGTAAGATTGCCTACCTATTTAGTGATTTCCAAAGTAAGTACATGTCACCTCCTCTCCTTGCCATGCATAGCTATGTAAACAATTGGAACTGTAATCTGTGATGCTCAGATGGTCTCTGTTACTGTACAGAGCAGCATGACATACACCAATTTCATGACATACACTAGAAAAACTGCTTTTCATTACTATAAATTACAGCACTTGTACTGTTTTATGTGTTTTTTTTTTTCTTTTCATTGGAGTTCTTTGTCCCATGTTGTGCCTCAGGGTGTTAGAAGAGTATTTGAACAAAGTGCCAAGGAAAGAAAGGCAGTAAGATTTCTGAGAGAGATAAAGGCCATCTGATTCAACATGTTTGTCTTCTAAAAAATTCATTATTGCCCCAACTTCCTCCTTTTTGTTACCTCTGCTTTAAGAAAGAATGCATTTCATTAGTTGGAAGTCTTGCAACTGTAAATCAGCTAGCAACTGTAATTTATATGTGTTTCTCTTGTATTTGTATTTAATTTCTCAAAATCTGGTAATTGGAATATTTGTTCCAGATGTACAAAAAAAAATGGCACCATATCTTCTGAAGCAGCCAGTATTCATGTTAGGAAAATAACAGTGAAAAAGATGCTGGGGCTCTCTTCAGAATCTGACCCATAGTTGAAAAACGGAGTAGATCCAATCAGTGTGCCAGCTATGAAACCTCCTCAGTAGTAAATTTGTGTAGTTACCTGGAAGGTCAAAATGAAAGTGAAAGGGCTAGATAGTCATGAAAATGAAAGGGAAGACATTCCTGTTCTGAATTATTCACAGGCAAAACATCAAATGACATCTTCCCAGGAAGTTCAGTGAACACCCTGTTAATGTCAAGAAGACACTGCTTTTAATTCAGTTCCTTTTTTCTCTTTTTAGGCATATGGCTTTAAAATTTTCTACAATCTTCTTAGAATCAGCAGAGATGTTAAACTTGCACGGGAAAACCTGAAAATTCTGCATTTTCACTAGAAAAAGGCTATCAGCCTCATAATATAAATAGTTGCAAACCAGTCTGCTAGGTGTATGTGTCCCCCAACACATGCACATGAAGACTTACGACAAATGAAAGCTGTAAAAATTCCTGCTGCTCCCTGTGTGTAAGCCTGCAGCTCCTGACAGTAACGCTGTAGAGGCTTCCTCCTCCTACGGGTGGTCCAGGTTTATAGAGAAAACCAGACGTGTGCCGCAGGTTAGTTGTATTTTAAGGTAGTGACGAGGCAATGAAAAATTACTCCTAAAAGGCTCTTCTGGACCCAGCATTTTGCCTGTGTAAGTAAACTGTTAGTTACCTTCCCAGGCATCCAGGTATCCCAAAGAAAACTGAAAGATAAGCTTCACTCTGCGCTATGCAAGCAACAGGATTTCCTCTTTGTGTAAGGGGTCATCTGGCAGAAGGAGCTTGCTTTTATTACCAGTTTAGATCAAATGAAGCCCTGACTGATGACCTGCACAAAACCATCCAACCACAGCTTCCATGTAGACTTCTAGCTCTACTGACATAGACCATGTTTTCTCAGGAGTCCCACCTTTCTTGGAAATTCAGTCGCGCCAGAACTGAAATTCTCATCTGGTCTCTCAGTTGTTCCTTTCTGGCGCTAATGGAATCTGCCCTGGCACCACATCTCCAGTTCCACACAAGGGCTGGGTTTCCCTGCTCAATGCCATATGTCCTGTTGCTGATTCTACTAACAGAACCCATTCTGGTGCCATTGTCCTCTCCTGTTTTGTTTAGGGAAGCTTTCTCCTGGTCAGAACTTAGCATTGCTCAAATCTCCCAGTTAAAGCCATTTCCCTCTCCCACTATAAATGTGAGGATGTAATCTAAGCCACTTTTATTAGGCTCTTTATGTGTGTGTGTGTAAACAATAGCAGTAGGTTAAGGTAATCGTGACGATGTTCTTTATATGGAGGATTTCTTTCCTTTGCAGTCACCCATGTCATCAAAAGAACTGTTATGCAATAGGTCTGTTCCTCCATAAATGGTTTAAAACCTTTTCACTTACAAACATTAATCAACACATACAACATATGTGGCAATCCAAAGAACATGGAGGTTTCTATTTATTTTAATTTATTTATTTATAATTATGCATTTGATTTATCAAATCCACATTTTCTTTCGTACAGTAAATCAGTTTATATTTCTATTTCAATGCTCATATTTCTTAAGGGACGGAAAGCAAGAAGCAGGCCATATCAAATTCTTAATGTCCCTTTGTTAAAAGTGGTCAGTTCTGAACACACCCTCTACAAACTGGCTAGCACCATTTATTTCAGAATGAATCTGTTAGAATGCTATCTACAGCATTTGAATTTGATGATAAATGCTTACTTTTATTTCTGTACTAAAGTACAGCTGGTAGTTTTTACTGTACTGCTAAATTTGTTTTGTTCTTTCAAGTGCACACTTTAAATTTAGAAACAACAGATATTTTCCTGGTTTGTAGACCAAAAAGTAAAAAATAAATGCTGTTCCTATTTACTACCATAAAAGAGATTTAAAAACACAGTGTTTGCTGCTAATCTAACAGAATTGAGACGTGGATGAAATGTGCTTTAAGCAGCACTGTTCTTGTACAGTTTATTTCTGTGACAAGCACAGATGACTAAAAGATGAATGAGAAATCGAAATTCAAGGAGACAAAATATTTTGCTAAGCTCTACAAAGATCTGGCTGATTTGGATACATGTATTGCTCTCAGCTTTCTAATACTGTTTCTCTGATGAATTCAATGGGATTCTCCAGTTTTACACTATCTGAGAATATGTGCACGGGAAACGCGTGTGTTTGTCAGGAAAGAAGAGTTGAACACAATCTAGTAAGGACCTGATTCTGCCTATACCTCCTTTACAGCACCATAACTCAGCAGAGTCATTCCCAATTTACTTCGGTACAGGTAAAGGCAAAGTTGGAATCCCTACGATTTAAACCATGAGGTTTTTTACTTCTGTTTTAAAGGCAGTTTATAGGAACAGGAGCAAAACTTGAAGACACTTCTAAGCACAGCAGTGTTTATGGGAACATATCACAGTTCTTTGAGTATATCTGCCTGGATGTTTACAGACAGATGTGGAAATGCGTAAGCAGTAGTTAAAAAGTAAAGATACAACTGTGGCTAAAGGTGTTTTTCACCAACATTAAAGCAAGGCCAGAATGCAGGAAGACATTATTAATCTACATAAAAGCTGTATCTGAAATAATTTAAAAATAAATTAATGCTGTTTTATGTTCATTTGCAGTTTGCTCTCCTTTACCTCGTTTGGTTTTAGCTTATTTTAGTGTTCTGTGGTACACTTCACTGTTTTTTTCTCCACCACATGGGCTTCATTCACATTCAGCTCTAGGCCAGGACTTCAGCTCAACACTTTTACATACATCCCAAAGCTCAGCCAGAAGTGAAGATTCCGCGTTAAAAAAATACAGTGGTTCAGCTATAATACAGTGTAAATAAATACTTGAACCACTCTGCTGTACCACCTGTCACAAAATAGACCACATGTTCTTGTGTGGTAGGTAGAAAGTTATTTTCTGTAAACTTGAGCACAAAGAAGTGAAAGGCCAGGTTTTGGGGAGCTGTTCATCACTTGCCAGTTTCCAGAGGTGCTGAGGACTTAGGATGTCAATGTGAGCATAAGCATCAGCTCTTCAGAGAGGCTTCACCAACGTGGTGTGACTACTGAGGAGAACTGTCCAAGTGCAGCCTGCTGGCTTTGTAGAGCTTACATGCCAGAGAGAAGATGAGAGACATGCTGTACCCTCCTGTTAATGAAGGGGCTACAGGTGACAGTGCTCAGTCTAAATGGCCATTGTACAACAAGCTCTCCTCAACAAAGTTTTTAAGGTGAATTTTACAGTGATCTTTGTATGAGGGCAATGTAATAGTTTTGCAGGTATTTTCAAGCAATATGTCCCATTCTGAAATGACAGCTTGGTAAAAATTAAGGCTCTGTGTTTGAAAACAGGACAAATGGACAATTAGAGCATGTATTAGTTAGTTACTCCAAGATATGGGATGTGGAACAGGGTATGATGTAGGAAGAATCTCCAGTGATGGTACGTGCTTTCTAGCTACTGTACACAGGGAGACACAAGCACTTTTGAAATCAATACATATTTGACAGAGCAGCAAGTCAAAAAAATTTCCCAGCTTACAGGCCTGAATGTGAAGGAGGATGGCAATCCCTACCCCATCACTGAGACAGAAGGAGAAGGAAATGAAGAACTCTGTCTGTGTTCCATTAATGGCTGGAGAGGGCTGAGGAGATTTCAGGAGAATAAATCATATATCCATTTCATGCTCTCTATCCAAACTAGAATAGAAGGCAACTGCTTTGGAGCATCCATATAGCAAAGGTAGTAACAGTCAAATTTATGAATAATACCATGCAGGGACAGGATTTAGAAGGAAAGGGCTAAAAATAGGTAATTTGTACAATATAGAAGGTTTTCTTTTGAGTGAAAAGCTGAAGTGGCAGTTTGTAAAGTAGTGGGATAATAAGAGAAGTCATGAAACACAAAGGTTTCTTTCAGAATTCAGTAGAATTCTTCATTTTATTCATTACACAAATGAAGCTAATGTGATGGCAGAATACAGAAATAAGCCAAAAAGAAAGGTAGAGCAGAAAAAAGGAATAAAGAAACATACTTTAGGCAACTACAATGGCATGATAGGAGCACAGAATTTGATAAGTATCCAGGATACCAGTGCAACATCACAGAGAAATGGCACATAACATTTCAAAAGTTATCTGTGAAGGAGTAATTGCCAAAAAGGAAGAATAATACATCATTATACCCTCAAAAGCAGCATTCAGATAAGCAGGGTCAGTAGGCCAAGTTCTGGCCTCAATTATTGCAATGGTTTTCACTGCAGATTTGTGTTCAAGATCTGAATTTTGTCCAGTGTAAAACCAACTTACTACTGGTGCCTGAAAGGAACAAACTATCTTACGGACAGTAGTAAAGGCAGTTATGAAAATTGTCACCGTTCATCAGATGGATGCATTTTAAATCATGTGAGAGTGCAGTTAGTTAGAAAGCTGCGTTTAAAAAGTGGAGACAGTGCTCTAAATATGGAAATACAGAGGCGTGTTCATTGATTTAACATTAAGAGCGTGTTTTGGAGCAATTAGCTGGACTCTGTGCGAGGAGGACGTTTGCTTACAGTCTGGATGAAAGGCACTAACACATCTGTGCTGGTACAAATGTCTGCAATGAGTCAGACTGACTACACCACACCGCGTGGCAGGCTCTGGTCGCACGCTCCAGTGAAACTCCTCTGGCAGTGGCAGACTCCCTTAGGAGCTGCTACCGGAGCGGTGTGCTGTGGAGGAGACAATCACAGGTTACCTTTATGCTGTCCTCAGGCCCTAGATCCTCTTGAAAGCTGACTTTGGCAAGAGACAGTCACCCTTCCTTGACCTCAGTGAGTCCTGTTTCAGTCTTGGTAATTCACACAAGCTAAGGAAGTGTTAAACAGTAAGTCCCGAGTCTTTCAGATTGTCACTTTCCTGATGATGGGTTTCAGCCAAGTGTTGGCAGTCCTTCCAGACACAGGGGTTGCCTGGAATCCATTACTCCTTTCAGGGAGGTCCCAAGGCACAGCACTGGGGTTTCTCCACTGGGGTGGAGAGGTACACATCCTGCCATCCTGCTCCAAACGCCTGCCACAACACTGCAAGAGTTACTGTGGAGACATGTGTTGCATGTCCATGCTGATGGCTATCGTCTCCTTCTGCTCACAGATCATGCAGACATACCAAGCGTCAGGGTGAGACTGGAACTCTGCTGAAGCTGAGGAACCATTTAGAAATGTCTGTGCTCGAAGCAGTATTGAATATGTAAGTAGTGAATATATTACAGAGGAAATTTTCCATATATTTGTTAGTCAGATTTGTAACTTGGCGATGGTGTTGATACCTCAGCTCCTGGATGCATTTACAGCAATGATGTGGCAAAGGGCTTTGTTCCATGTGCCTCCACAGAACAGGGCACTGTATTTTTATAAATGTAGGGTTTCTGAGATTTATTCCCTATGTTTGTCTCCCTGGGGTGAGGTTGGTGCATGTTCTCTCCGTGGCACTATACAGTCACAAACTGAAGCCATGGAAGGCTGCAGCTGTCTGCTTGTTATTAACTGAGGGTAAGTGCAGAGACCAACACACATCGGTGCTCCAACACCCAGGCTGTTTTCCAGATACTTTATGAATGGAAGCTTAAAACACACTTCAGCATATGAGAACTCTGAATCACAATTAATACTAAGATCCCACTTGCAAATGGTTTACGAAATTACAAAAAGGAGTTTAAACAAATCGCTAATAAGTTGTTAGAGACTCTTATGAATCTCACCACTAATTAGTCTTCTCATTCTAATGAGTCCATGATAATCTTTTAACGTCCTCACTGTCAACCCTAGCACAAACTACGCATGTAGTCAAAAACTTGAACAGATGTCCAGAGAAGCTGTGGAATATCCATCCTCGGAGAGGCCCAGAACTTGAATAACCTAATTAAGTTGACGCTGCTTTAAGCAAGGGGTAGATCAGATGATCTCCAAAAGTCCCTTCCAACTTACACTATTCTACAATACATACATTTTGCCTAAAATATTTACTAATTCTTTAGTAATTCCTTTCCACTTGGAAAAGTTCAGTTTGAAAAACTGAGTTCTATGCAATCTGAGGAACTGAGCGTATGAACTGACTCAATTAAGCTGAGCTTAGATTTACCAGGCACCTGGAAGGAGGTTTCCCAAAAGCAGCTCTGAACTATCCCTTCCTTCCTTGATCTCATACCATCAAGGTTTGTTGGCTTCCAGGTCACATGGCAAGAGCAATCTACTCTCTCAGAGGGAGAGGTGTATTGTAGGACCAACGCTGACTGATCACAAGGTTAAAAAGATTTTCTTAGTCATTAGATGGACATTTTTTAATGCTGAGACATTGAGGTGTAATTATTCAGTATATTTTCAGTATTTGTATGAACATTCGGTATTTATAGTATTAGCAGGACAAGGAATGTGCTAAGCTGCAGCGTGAACATACAATGCTCTCCATGATAACAGCTTTGTATTTTCTCTTCATTCCATATGAAGGAATCAAAGACTGGGATAAGAGGGATAAGTTACCACACATTTACCACAAATACAAAAGGAAAAATGTACTTGTAGTTCTTGTACCTATCCTGGAGGTTTACACAGAGGTAGTAACAGAGTGCTCTGCAGGACAGATGCTTAGATGGGGCTTGAAAGTCTGAGCTGCTGTTTCTAGTCAGCTGTTCTTTTCATTTTTCCATGCCTTATCTGAAAAGAATACCCTCTCTGTAAAGTGATTTCAGATCTGCTGTTGAAAATGGGAAAGGTGCATTGAAATAATTTTTATGTACACTAGTCTGCAAAATGAAAATTTTGATAAAGCAAATCTGTTTTAAAGCCTAGTAAGCAATATAAAAATAGGGAAAAAATCCCAAGATTAACTTGTGCTGAATATTGGCATTTAATATCTGTGTTAGCTGCGGCTTGTATTTAGCAGTTTTTTAGTAGATGATGCAGCGTCATGTCCTGACAAGACCAAGAGGTTCTGAGCATACTCAGGAGTAGTAAGGGACTCATAAAATGAACACACATTTCCTTTTCCTGGGAAAAAGAATACACCTGGATTAGATGGCTCTGAAATTACGGAAGGTACTTCTGATCATGTCCATCTTTCTTCTTCTCCAAAGAGTGGTTGTGTACAAAGGCATATTAGAAAAGATAACTCAGAAAGAAGCAGTAACACACACGATGGAGGAGTGTTATATTCTTACTACTTCAACAGAAATATTAATAAATATTAGGGAAAGTATCGCTTTTATTATGTTTGCCAGCTGTAGGCTGATAAAGGAACATAAACCTCATCTTTTTGGAATATTTTTAGGGTTATTAACTAAACTTCATAAGGTATCTAGAATGCAACTAAACTTGCCTTCTAGGTAAGAAGAAAGTATTTGATGTTTTGAAGATTTCAAGATGATATGCACGTAGTTACAGTTTTTAGTTTCATTCCAAGGAAACAAGAAATTTCAGGTGATCATGGAAGAAGGATTTAAACAAAATGACAGTTTCTCTTTAAATAATCAGAGAATTTCCCTAGAGTATATATTTCCCCAATTCCGGCTCTAAAATATTTTCATAGGTGCCAAGCACCATGCAGATCTATCCCACTAAACAGATACTCGTGATCATTACTATTATTCAGCAGCATAGCAGGTGGAGCTCAGAGTAGGGAGCACTTTCCTTTAATACGCAGTGTGCCATAATGTTTTACTTGTTCCTGAAGTTAAATGGTCAGACTACGTTAATTACAAAACCTAGTACAGAGTGTCTGTCAGATCAGTGCTAACGATTGCTTAGTGTGCCCCAAAGACAAAGATGTTAGTTTTGCAGTATAAAAAATTGGTATTATTCTGGAAAAGACCTTGCCCTTGGCTGTTGAATGTCAGATGGAGTATTCAGAATAGGCAGTGTGCAGTGCAGGGCAAACACACCGCGTGCAGTTCCGTATGCTACATTATCTTCACCATTTCTGCCGCGGTGATTCCGTTAATGGGCGCAAACAGTGCAGATTTTAAGAGGCAAGTTTGCACCTCTGAATTACTTTTAAAGGGAATCTGAGATATTTTCTAACACCTGTAAGGATATATGCTAGTTAGATGACAGCCACTGGGGAAAAATTATTCTTCGGTTTCTCTCTAAAAGGCTACAAATAGACTTCTGAAGGTGACAGGGAGAACAAACTGTATGAATCACCTGTACCTCTCCTATGTTTTGCTGGAAATTCTTCTTACTCAGATGAGCGTTCTGAGGTGTTTAGTAATTTCCTCTGATGACCATACAATATGAAATCATTCTTAGTCAAGGTAATAAAAATGTCTGAAATATTTTCATTTTCAACTGTTCGGTGATGTACCATCTCATTTTTCCAAATCCTCCATAACTCTGCATGTATTAACAGTGGAGAGTCCTGCCCAAGTGAATCAATAAGCCACTTCAGTTCTGTGTAAGGAACATAATTGCCTTTTTTCTCCAACATAAAAATCTATTTGGATTTGTCTTTTTTTAATGGTAGATATTTAGAGAGCAAATAGATTTCTTAAGCTCTCTTCTACCCTGTAGGTTGTATTTTAGGATCTAGGTTCTTTCCCCTGTCTAATGCCTCTCTAATTACAGGACTCATAAGTCAGCAATATGAAATCTAATTATGTAAGTAATTGTGGGCATTATTCTATGACTGGCATCCTGTGATAATCTAAATATGCTGCATGTACACTGAGAAAATTTATAATTCTGAAGACTTAAGAGTCTGAAATGTTTCTTACTTGTAACAGTACAAAGTACTGTTTCTGCTGTGTGAGAGTGCTATGCACTTAATAGTTTATTCACATACCAGAACTCATTCTTGAATAGTTGGTCACCATACCTTTCTTAAAATTAGAGGTTGTTAACCACCATTTAGAATAAAAGGCTTGTAATACTCTGTTCATCAGATGTTCTAATAATAATGGTGACAGAGACTCTGCATGTTTGAGCTTTCTAGAATTTTAGGTGTTGTGTAGGGTAGTCTAAAAATGAAAAAAATGAAACTATTAAAACAGCAGTGACCTTCCAGAGTGAATGACTTATGAGATCACATTTTTTCAATGCGACCAAAGTTTTCCTTTTTTTTTTGACAAAGAATTACTTTGGGGTTATAATACTTTCGGGGATGTAGTGTCTTGATAATGTTTTGAAAAAAACTTAGAATACAGATCTAGAACAAGTTTTGCAGACCATGGCACTGAAGAAGTACCAACGGCACTTCCATTTAAATGGAACCTCTGTTCCTTTTCAGTGTGATGGCCCAGACTTGATCAGTTAACTGTCATGACATTATTACAGGTCTACAGATTCACATATTTGAAGGCCAGAAGGGATAATTACATCCATCTAGCCTGTCTTGGGTTCACTGTAATGTCTTCCATTCAGCAGGTCTGCATCAGGTCCCAAATTCTGATTTAGTTAAACAACATCTATTAGAAAATCATAGCATCTTAATTTGAAATGATTCACAAAAAGCACAGCATTACTGTTAGTGAATCTTTCTAAGTGCTATAAATAAAATGCTATAACCTTAATGTTAAAAAGTGAATCTCATTTCCGATTTATGATGGGTAAACTTCCAGCCACTGGCACCTTTCATATCTCTGCTAGCTAATTTCATTTTCTAGACCTTAAATCCTGCACAGTGGTTTGCAGCTAACTGAACAGATGCTCTCCGTATTTCTTTAAGTTTTGTGAAATTTGGGTGCTAATGCGATGGCTCTGTCTAAAATTCTGCAGCTGCTTCAGAAGCCATACTCTAAAATATCACCATTAAATGTTAAGGTTCATCACTTGTGGTTAAAGTTCAAATGACCGTTATTTCATGTCATTGTGAGTGAGAACATTTTTATGAAGTGCAGGACTATGATAACTGCATTCACCAGATCAATATTAAGTCACGTATTTTCTTTATTGCTTAGAAAAATAATGGTAAGAAAGAACTAAAGAAAAAAGGAAAAATTAAATCTACGGAAGATGTGCAGTGTTCAGTTCCGTGCCCCATTTTTACTCCTGCTATGCAAAAAGCTTACTGCTTATTGTCTTAAATCTGTACTCGTGTGTTCAGCCATATGGGCAAAAAGCAGAGTTTTCCTCTGTGCTATAAGGGATCATTTGTACAGCTATATCATCACCCACACCTGACTACACACTCCACAAAAATCTGTACTTTTTCTGAAACAGGGCAATATCCTCATTTGTTTGCGAAAAATTCAAGTGCTAAATATTTACTTAAATTTATTTAGTCATGATACTACATAAGTGTAAAACCTTAAAAAGAAGAGATATATCAAAGTTACACATGCTATACAAATTTAATTATCTGTCTTTAAAAAAATTACATTTTCAGTGTTTGGATTTTTTAAAACCACATGCTATGAATTCAAAAATACTAATTAAACAAATTAAAACAGAGCACTTTAGGAGTGTTCTAAAAGCAGGCATATAAAGCACTAATCAAATGTAAGGAAAGACTTTAAATACTTTGAGTTTACTAGTTTGTATATTCTTTTACCATAATAAAGTACAATTGAGTCTTTTTATCCAAAGGATCAGTATCCTTTGGATACATGTGCCTGAAAATAAGAAAGGTGTTGGTCTTGCTGACCTGAGAAACCAGTCACCAGGCACAAGAGATTCACCATAAAGTGTGCTATAGGAAAGGAGGAAGTAACAGCATTTTCATCTTAACCTCAGACTTACTAAATAGTTTGTTGAGACTGTTGAGATATATAAAAACTGCTGTCACTTTAAACCGAAAATTACATGATTTTCTCAAATGAAATTCATGACTAGTGAATCAATGTCTACTAAAATAACCCACTTTTGCATTTCAGAGATCAGGGAACTCCATGGGGTAAATTCATTCAGTAGTTTGCATTAGTGGTACATGAGCTCACTGGTCCAGGGCAGCTGAGTTTGAATGAGATTTTCATTCACTGATCAAAGTACATAAGCTACACTTCCCTATCCTTATAATACTTTTGCAGCCTACATGAAAGCTGTACATATTGAGCTTAATTTTGAAGCCAAGTTTTCTGTGGACTCAGCTGTGGACAGCCTGTCTTACTTTCCAGGCTTTTCTATGCATGGAGGCAGCAGAGAGAGGTGGTGGGTGAGGCAGCAGAGGGAGGATGTGGGTGCCAGAGATGGAGATGGGCAGCGGGGGGTTGCAGGGCTGCTGCATGACTTCCCAAAGATGCCAGCAACATCCAAGGAAATTCCACTGTCAGCATGAAGGGATGGGATGGGATGGGATGGGATGGGATGGGATGGGAAAGCACAGAAAAGGGCTGACCACAGAAGTACCTTAGAGCCTTCAAAGTAGAACAGGCAGTTTGGGATTAGGAATGATCTTGAAATCACCATACATATTGCCTACATTATATATCCCTGCTGGTGAAGAAAGTGACTGCCTTGTCTATATGTCACATGGGAGGTTTACGACCTTCCTGAGCCACACAGAAACGAGCAGCAGAGATGTATGACAAGAAAAGGTCCAGCAATCCTGTTGTGTTTCAGGATGCCTTCATTTTCCCGAAAGAGTCACAATCTTTTGCACCATGAGCATTCTGGACAGAAGTGAATATTTTCACTTAGGGGCCAGACCCTCAGGTATGGTTTGGGTTTAGACACCTGAAAACCTTTTCAAAAGGCTTCATAAAAATGGAAAGGAAAGAGAGCTTTGCCAAATAGTAGGAAAATAGCATTAATTTTTTAAATATACATAATTTATGTTTCTGTGACAGTAGAACTTAGCGTATCAGACATTTCTCTCATCATTGGAGTCACAGAAGTATTATAAAGTCACAAAGCATTACACCACTGGTAGATTCTGTTATTTAAACAGTGCTATCTATACTCATAGCTATGCACAACCAAATCTCTCCAGCACTGTAATGAGCAAGGTCAACTTAGTTGACTGAAGTTCTGGTTTTTAAATGACTTTTTAAAAATACTTAGCCCTAGGGCTTTTAATTTTCTTGGTATACCTACCATATTTCTCAGCTTTTGGTATTAAAGCACAGTGGAGTAATTTTATAAAAGTAATTCTTTAGTTTTTGAGTGCTTCAAAGCAGACTAACCAAAATTATATCATTTACAATACATGTCCATTAATAAAACGGTACTGTAGCCAGAAAATAGGTGTGATAGTACTTTTCTTCTAAAATGATACCAGTTCATCACCCTAAGTAATTTTTAGGTTTCTGTGGTGAGTATTTTTTTCTGCAGAGGAGGCCTGAGTTTGCTGCAGTGCATTTTCAGTCCTAACCCCTATGGGAGATAGGTGTTAGAAGTCCTTTCCAGAAGCAACCTTTAACTTCAGGAGGAGAGGATGAGAACTCTGCTCAATGTAAGACAGAGTCTGATCCAGATATCCATTTATTTTGATGACAGTGATTATAAGACATGGCTGACTGCGATGAGTTGATAGCCATGACTGTTGAATTAATAACTTAGGAGATGTCCTTCCATCCTGCTTTGCTAAAAGGAGGTAAATGGTGCTGCAATGAATTTTGCCCTTTGAAGGTCAGTGTCCATACTGCACGTGAAACGAATCCTTGCCACTCGTGTTTTACAAGAACAGTATTCACATTCATGAACATTTCAGCTTTGACCATGTGATGAGTTTGGTTAACAAAAATGCCAACTCCTTATCTTCTTGTGGGTACTTATCTCACAAAGCAAATCAGTTTGTTTCTACATGAGTATGGACCTCCTGGACTTCTGTGAGCATCTGTGAACACGGTGACAATGTCATTTAAGCTCCATTCAGAGAAGCCTGATCAACCTGATGCTGCAAACAGCTGCTAAAGCGGGTGAGCTACTTACACTAGGGTTGCTGATGTTGCTGAAATTGGTGCAGCATAGAAGTGGTGCAGTTTTTTAGAGCTCCATAACATACAAGGCTCAAAGGTCAGATTGAGAGCACTGCTTTGCAGGGCTGAACTCCAAAGAAACTCCCAGACCTATATAGGATTTATTAAGCTCATTAAAATAACACCCAGTCCTAAATGAGCCACAGCTTTACTTCCTCTCTGTTGTGGCTTTTGAAACTCAGAGAGTGTGATTCCCTCACACAATAGCAGTGAGAAGCCACAGATCGAAAGCAGCTGCCACCACGGTTGCAGAGGGGAACGTGCTCCTAACAGTCTGCAGTTTCTGTCCCAGGAGTGCTGCAGCTACTGGTTTACCCCATTTAGAGATGTCTCTGTTTGAGTCAGAGGTTCAAGTAACCTCCTCGGAAATGTAGCTAAAGCCTAGTCACTTCAAATGTAAAAACCAAACCAAACCAAACTGACTGTACAACAGCCTCAGTTCATCCTGTTTCCCTCAGTTACGCTGTGTCTGTCACTGCAAAGCCCTATTACACTACTGGATAGTCAGAAGGAGAATGAAAAGGTAGGTCTTGCTATCAGTTCTTCTGTGAGATCTAAGGCTTATCACGCTGTTCCTCTGCTAACCCTGAGGCTTACTACTCAAGTACTTTCCGAACCTTGAGTGATGTATCAAATACTAAATATCTGTAGGCAATCCCAAGATATTCCCTTGATGCCTGTATGCATTTAAATACACATCCAAAATATACCTTTGTGATTCTCACTACTAAACAACACCCCCAGTGCATAACCCTGCACTTTGAAAGATCAACTGCCACTAGACTGCAACTTTTGATTACTGGAGATGCCTGTTATCTTGGAATGTCTGCCTTTTGGTAGTAATAGGAGCAATAACAGCTGGACATGGAAGAAAGGTATTTAGGTAAAGTTCTGTTAGAGCCTAGAAGTTCTATCAGATCCTAGAATTAATAAGGGAATCTAGAAAGTGTTATGTTAAGACAGAAATTATTTCAGTTACCTAAGGAATTCTGCCTTGTGGCCTGGGGATAAAACAGCATTAGAGAATGTTGTCCTTGGTTTCTGAACTGTACCTTGGACACATAACTTGAAACAGACTGTAGAAAATCAAAGGGTGTATACTCATAAGATATAGCAGCAATGCAGATTGCATATCCAAAATAAAAGAGTAGTTTACACATCTTAATTGATCAGTAAGCAAGACGATTTTCCCTATATATTCTACCCTGCTGTGTGTGTGTGTATATATATATACACACATATATATATATAGTAGGGGAGGAAAACTGCATCATTCGCAGTACATGGAGAAGGTCCAGTTCACATTAGAAGGAAACCTGCCTTTGTCTTCTACACGCAGCAGGTTGTCAGTGGTGGTTGACATGAGTGGATGAAGCACAAAAAATAACAGCGGCACAGTTGCAGAACAATTCAAATCACAGCCCACATCAGCTTGTCAATAAGTGGTAACCATGCACACACTGCAATACTTGATACCACTTCTAAGAGTGAGAAACGTGGTATCATTGGCATTCACTGGAAATACTGTTACTAATGTCATGTCAGAAAGCCAAAGTGTAGGATGGTCAAACAATGCAAGAAAAAGATCTGGCATCCTTTGTGGAGCTCACAACAAAGCTAGGGGGCTTGTTACTCAATTGGGAGAAACAGCAATCTTCCATCAATTCTTCTAGCAATTCCTTGAAGCTTTCTGAGGCAGCAAGAACAACAGTTCATACAAGATTATGAACTACAGCAGGCAGTCCCTGTGTTGAGCCACAGTGTTGTCTGATGAAAGTGCATTCTATCAGTGTAATGAAAGACTGATGAGAGTAATAATCCAAAGCTTGTGATACGTACAGTGAAAAAAAAGAAAAAAAAAGGGTGTCTTCCCTGGATCTTGGAGTTTTTGTAATCTCGATCCATGTGATAAATGCTATCCAACATACTATTTGCATAGGCCTTAGTCAGCAGGGAGAGATGGCAAGGCCACCTTGGCACTCCTCCATCTGATCCAAGTGTATGCCAGTGCACGGGAAAGGCACTGGAAGTCACTCTCTGCTGGTGAGAAGGCAGCGGGAAGGCGGCAGGAGGGCGGGGAGTGTGCCTCCTGCCAGTGGCCTCTGAAACAGCCCTTGCCGAGGGGGGACACCAGAGGAGCAGAGCACCCGGATACTCCTCAGCTGCCATCAGGTCACACAGGCAGCCTGCCCGCCACATACTCTGATGGGGAATTTACACTTCAGCTTCCCTAAAAGTACTAACACATCAGAATTACGTACCCACGATTCCCACGGTTAATTGACGATTGCCATTCTTGACATCAAGAGCCAAATAAAATGCAGCACTGAAAGGGCCATAAAAGCTGGCCAAGGGCCTCAGCCTTTTTGTTTTGTTAAGAAACATGAGTGTTTCTGTGGGTGTAAATTAAAAAGCTGCTATTTCCCCAGTATCTGTAAAAATAAATTATCAAATACAGTTCTCTGGTGGTTCTGCTGCATATTTTGTGCATCATCAGTGCTCAGATGATCCGGGCTTCTGCCGTACATAAGACATTATCAGGCCATAAAGGCAGCGGGAACATTCAGTGTTACTAAGTTTTGCAGCCTGAACTGTCTAATTTTTATTTGATTGCTAAAGTAAGAAACTCACTTCTGCTGCCAAAGAGACCAAGCTGATATCTATAGATGCTTCTTTCAGTTTCCTGTTACTTTTACCAGTTTCCATACTATGGTGTATCCTGCCAATTATACAAATACTGAATATTATCATGTATTATTATCATGTATTAATCTGCAGCACATAGTAGTATTAGGTAAATAATAGTGACTACTTGGAGAAAACATTGTCAAGTTCCTCATCATATTTACCATCTCATTTTCTGACTTACAGGCCATCGTTTCTGTCATTTCAGCACAGAACAAAAACCTATGAACCTGTGGTAATGTTTAATTACACAGGAGTGGAAGCTGCTTTTCATCTTCTCACATTTTTGGATTGCAAAAACCTTGAGTTTATGCTCCCAGACTTTGTTATGGTCTCACTTCCAGTTAAATGCAGTCGAATAGCAAAAGTTTAATTGCCCCATATCAGACAGTATTTATTTCCTCAAGAACTCCCAGTTTTTTTCCCCTGGGGTCACGTGAAGGCATTTTAGCACATAAATGTGGTTTTCCTTAAAATTCCTAGTCCTTAATTTGGGATCTAGAAAGTCCCCATCCTCCTCTCTGTATGGATTTTGATACTTGCACCATATTCCTGTTTAATGTGAAGCTATACTGCGGTGCTGTACCACTGCTGAACCTAAAAGGTTGCTACTTCCTCTCCTTAGGTAGAGAGAAGTTCCAATACTCATCAAAGAAGGTCTTCTTGTGCTATGTCATTCTAACTTCCTGTAGTCATGTTTGCACTGGAGTCTGCTGCTGCTCCCTTACATTAATCACCAAAAAACTTTGTGATCAACATCTTTGCAGCCTAAGAGTCTTGGAATATATTTATGAGCTCATTTTCTCTCCATGTGAACTGTATTTAATGCTATTCCCCAGCATCTTTCCTGTCAGATTTCCTGTGCTAAAACACCTGAGATGTATTGCAAAAAGATTTCTGAAAGACAATTTTATCAGGTGTATTAATGTGATTTTGTGTTTTGCAAAAATATAAAAGTTCCTTCTCCAAAAACGGAAATGATTTAACAGTTTCAAAAATACTAGCAGAGCAAATTTCATCTGCATGAGATTTAAAGGAAAGTCCACTAGCATAGTTAAACAAATATTACAAAGTAGTCTTAAAAAATCCCCTGTGTAATGTCACACTTTATTTTCTACTATCTCTCTTACCACTTGAGACTAATAAGGTACATAAGCAAAGCTCTCTCCTTTGTAGTTGGCCTGACATCTGAGAACAGTTTACAGTATCACTGCTCATTGCTGTAACTGCAAAGTGGCACCAAAAAATAGTCAATTTTGTACGTGTGAAAGAATTTGACAAGTTGAGCTGGTCAGATAGAAATAAGACTTTATATTTCAGTATATTAGTAATCACCATTTATGGAAAAAAACTTCCAACACAATAGCAACTTGATTGGTTTCTTAAAGGTTAGTCGCTTTTTAATGTATATTCAAGTAAGGCCTTTAAAGATTGAGAAATGTGTATTAACAACCCTGTGCAGTATGAAGGAAGCCTGTGAAGACCATCCAAAAATGTAAATACTGAGAAGTTGAGGATTAAACCCTTTTAGATGCTTACATGTTTTTTCTCATGGAAGCTGTTGATTTTATTACATTAACATAATTTTCTAATAATACTGACTAGATCATTTGCCTCATTCCATGCTTTTATTCAGATGTTTTCAAGGTGATCCCTTTTACCCCAGTTATTAGCCAGTGCTACAGCAATGAGCCAAAACTTCATTTTTATTATGAGTGTTTGATTCAATGTTGCTTCATCACCTCCTCCCTTCTTCTACTCTTTTGTTTGCTTCTACCACCTGCTGCATCTTGTTAGAAGTCTAGACTGTGAGGTCTCTAAAATAGAAAATAACTTTTTCTCTGCTGGAAACAGAACCCACTGTTGTGATTTGTCCTTTAGTTTGCAAGGTTACTAATTGACAATGATTGGCAATTAGAATACAGCTTGTAAGGCAAGTATGTTTATGATCTCTGCAGACCATATCAACATCTTAGTCAATACCCATGTTTGTTTAATGACTGTAGTAAGTCAAAAACTAAGAACTGCCATATGCAGTCAGACTAAAGGTCCATTTAGCTCAACACATTGTATATTCTAATAGAAGTTAGTACTGGATATGTAGGAAACAGCATCTGTAGAGTAAGTGCTGCCCTTGCTCTACCCTCCTAGTTTCTGGTGATTAGCACTTTAAAGATTTTTTTTTGTGCTGAAAGGTATAGAAGGATCTATTCTCCAAGAAGCTGTTTTACCATTCTTTGAAACCATTTACAGTTGTGACTTCCACAACATCCCATGGCAACGAGTTCTAAGACTTAAATACTGTGAGGAAGTACTGTCTTTGTCATTTGCAGAATCATTTCATTTGGTGCCTTTTCTTGTGCCATGAGAAACAGCATTCATCACTGAATTAACTAATCATCTCCCATTTATCTTCTCCATACCACTCATATGTTCCTCGAGCACTTCTGCAGCCAGAAAGTTGTCATCAGGTGTCTTTCCAGAGCCATACCGTATCCATACGGTGCAACACTCTGTTGGCCCTTCTCTGCATTATATCCAGTTCTGTACTCCTCTTGCAGGGGGTGCAGTACCGCAGACATAGAAGCACAGTGGTATTCCCCAGGGACAAGATGGTGATTGTCTTCCATTTTGTTCTTTTTTAATAACACTCCAAATCCTCTTTGGGTGAGGTTTACTTCTGATAAACAGTAGTTTGGTCCCATGGACCAGACACCCATTAGGAGCTGGAACACATTTTCTGGTTTAATTTCATCTGAAGGCAGTGCAGTCACTGCTCTCCAGGACACTTCCGTGAGGCAAAGAGAGGTGTGGTAAACGGGGTCACAGGGAGATTCACTTCAAAAGCGCACACCTGATCCAGATTCAAATACTGATACAGACACACCCAAAAACTTTCCACTATGATTCCAAGATCTCTCCTGAATAGTAACAGCTTCTCCAGGGCTCACTGTTATGCATGTATAGTCAGGACTATCTTTCCTTTGATCATTAGCTTGCATTTATAAACACTGTATTTCAGCTGCTCTCATCCACCTCTTCACCGTCAACCTTCCTCTAGACACTGCTAATAATTGTCTTTAAGTTATCAGCAGTATGAATGTGCTTCTTTTAAAATAAGCGATGACTCTGTTGTACAACACACGTCCCAGTACTGATGTTTGGACATTCTACCATTACTACCCTCTATTGCTTCCTCTCCATGAACGAATCAGTCTAAGAGATGACCAACCCTTCTGGACCACAGCTTTGGCTCATTAGCAGCTGCTTCTGTAGGAACTTACCAGAAGGTTTCTTGGAAAATCGATCTACACGAGCCAGAGCCATTCTTAACAACATATTGACTAAGAGTTCTGTGAAATGTGACTTTCCTCTAAAAATTCATATTAACTCTTCTCCAAACCAAGACATACTCACTTATATCTGCTGATTCTATTTCTTTTTATAGGTGCTATTAATCTGAATGCAATGGAGCTCAGACTTCAGTGGTGTGTAGTCCCTTGTATCCCTTCTTAATCCATTGGGTGCTGAGCACATGTAAGTGATTACATTACTATAAGATGATTTCAAATAAGCCCCACAAAATCTAAATAAATGCAGCGAAGTGCCTTATCAAAGAAAATATCCTCATTGTTCCCATTTTGCCCCTCTGAAGGAACAGGCTGTGAGTTTTGTGGGTGGTGTGAGAGAAATCTAGCAAAGCCCAAGTGGGGCCACTGCTGTTTTCAAAGAAAAGTGTCTTTCTGACACATATTTTCAATACTGGTTTTGCTGTAGTGTTTTGTTGTAGTCTACTGATCGTGCTGCTGCCGTTTCCAATTCTGCACGAGCCAACCCATTTCCCTTTCTTTGGTAAGCCACAACAAGAATCAGCCTTTCCCTATGCAGGCCAGTCATATCAACATACTGTGAAAGTTTTAAGAGATCTAAGAGATTTGCAACAATATTTTATATTATGACTGATAATGAGATAGCATTGAAATAGTATTTTCTCTGTGTAGTAGAAGAAAAGAGATTGAAGTCTATCTCCCTTCAGCTTTGCAATACTACCAGTCTAAAGTTTTGATAATAGTGTGACATTGTTATTCAACATGCCAAAAGGATGATTTTCCTTTTGTCAAAACCAGAATATTCTTATTTTCATGAATGTAAAGCAAACCAGCACTCACATACCCCACTACTGGTTGTCCTACATTGCAAATATTTCACTTAAATGGTTTCATATTATATTATTCTAATCGTTGAAACACAAGGAACACTTAACTATTTAGTTAATCCTTTTTGCCAGTGTCATAAAATGTGTGGCAGAAATTGTCCGAAAAAGATAAGCGTAGAGAGGAACAACAAAAAGGGATTGCACTGATCAAAATGTACAGAGCCAAGAAACTGTAATACTGCTAAAAGTCAAATGAATGGACAAAGAAATGCTATTTACAGCATAGTTGGCCATCACAATTACTCCTTTGATTTTAAAAAAAAAATAATTAGCCAATTTCCTTCAATATAAGACCACATTTAAATTTTGCCATTACTTGAACTGTCTCTCTCTAAATATTTTAACTTTTAGTAACAGTTATTAAACAATGAGTTTATTGCTGGATTTTAATTTTGGATCAAAGACCAGTTGAAAGTAAAGTGATGTATTTGACATTCAGAAAGCATGGGGGGGCGGGGGGGAGGGAACGAAGAGATTATATCCTTTTAATCTTTGGTTAGGTCTGAACACTGAACCTGGACAACGAAGGGAAGCACGTTCAGTTCAGTGTCTTTGGTGGTAGGAAAGACTTCACTGCACATGTTTTGGCTTTAGAGAGTGATACAGAGTATGTTTTTAGCAGTCCTTCCAAGCAGGAGTATGCTTATGACATGTATCTCGAGATAAACTATGCCTGATCCAGATAAAACACTTCAAGATAGTAACAAAATGCTAACGTGCATAAGAAATCAATTGGTTGCAGTATCCCCAAACATGCCAAACAGCTTACAATGTAATGAGGAAGCTGGAGTCAGGGTAAGAGTGACATTGAAGGTAAATAAGACAGTCATTACGTGCATTATGTTCCATATGTGGCTGACACTGGAATTTCTTAGTAAGATAATGAGTATTGCCAGAGTTACCCAGTTCTGCTTTTGAATCCCGCTCAGTATCTTTAATTTAGAGGACTACAAGACCCAGGCAGAAGGGACCTCAGATCAACTCTTAGTTATTGGCTTTATACCTCTGTTTAATCTATTGTCCAGATGATTGCCCACTTTAGGATTGAGGAATACTGTCTGCACTGCAAATCACACCTGATCTGGAACAGAGTCCTGAAATCTTTCATCATGCAGCAAGATGTCTAAGATTTCTACCATCTAGGGGTAATAAAGCTCACAGCTTATCCTATTTTGAGGCCATTTGTCTTCTAAAACCTGTTTTTGATAGTGACAATGACATGATAATGACAAAGATCATTGACAATGTATGAAGAAATAGCCGATTCTTCCAGGAGTTGTTAGTAAAACTTTTCCACTAAATAAAAAACAAACCAAACTAAAACCAAATCCAACCAAACTAAAACCAAATCCGACCAAACAAACAAAGAAGCCCACAAAACAAACAAACAAAACCAAACCCCACCAAAACCAACCAGCCAAACAAAACCGATTACAGATGAGCAAATGCTTTGCTGGTGGGACCCAGCCTGGTATGACTGAAGTCAGCATTGCGCCTCTCCCTTCCCAGTCTACAGAAGTAGGTGTCTAGATCAGTTCTATATTCCCCAGATCAAGTCACTGTGGTCTGCTTATGAAATCAGACTTATTCCTTCAACATGGAACTGTTACATCAATAAAGAGGTTGATTTGAGAAATAATAACGCTTACTGAAATACACAATTTTCTTGCAAGTGACCTCTGTCTTAGAAGATACATGTGTGCATTTTAAATAGATATCTGCTTTCCAGTTCAATAATCTGGTTTAAGTATGTCTCTCTCCTAAAAAGTGACTCAACTGAAGGAGATGTGAGATGTAAATCACAATGCTCAAAAACTTGCATTTCCCCACTTTGTAAAACAAAGATTATTTTCTACCTCTGCATCTGCAAACCAAACCTAGCATCAAAAAATTCAGCCGTGTTCTCTCTGATTTGCGTGTCTCCACATGCAAGAAAGATTCAGCAGGCCAAACAGTGCCATTATTATCTTCAAGTTTTGGCTTCGCTGGCACCTGAGTGCAGGTATAAATGGGAGATGTTGTAACTCATCTGGAAGTACATTATCTTTCTGGTGGATTGCGTGAGCTAAAATACACTGCAACTCCATCTTACACCACTGCATAAATAGACTAAGATTGAATTGAAACCTGTCACCCTGGTGGACAAGCCTCCTATCTGTGGGCGTTGGGTCATCTCAGCGAGGAGATGCCATTTTTTAAAACATCACTTTTCCACAAAGAGCAATACTTCAATGCAAAACTTCTGGGTTTTAAAGACTGATTTTATTATTGTGATCCACAAATATATGCATGTGACAGCCCCCTTCAGAGATTTAGCTAAAATCTCTAGACCACTTACTTCAGGTGTTTTAACATAACCAGATACAATGTTAAAATAAGACTCGAGGTTTCAACATCATCATCCCTGAATGTCTAATTGTGGTCATTGTGTATAAACACCCAAATTATTAAATAAAAAAAAGGGAATCAAAGTTAGCTTCATGAGCATCTCTATGATACTGATTATTGATGAATATATGAATTAGTTAAATGGATTTTATGGCAGTAAATGGGAAGCTTTGTGCTAGGAAAAATGAAGGCAGGTGTATTCTTCCTAGAAGACTTTTTCCACCCTCTAAAGCCATCTCAACTACTAATACCAGAGCCTTTGTGAGAGAACTATTGAGGTTCAGATAACAGGAGAACTAAATTGTCCATGGAAAATACAAACTATTACTTCAAATTACTGTCAACAACTTTAATGTGAATCCACAAACTTGGTATGTAAGAGTAAATACATCACCCTTGATGGTTGTTGCCAAAATTAACAAGGATTTCCTATCAACGCATCCAACAGCGGATTCAAATCATACAGCGAAACAGGGCTGCCATACTGGGGGCCACTGTGAATACCCTTCTGTTCAAGTTCTCTATTTTCAGTTTGTTATCTGTGAGGAATATACACATAGTTCTTTAATATATAACAGGTTAGTTCCTGCAAGAAAGAAAAAAGAAAAAAGGGAAAGAGGGAAAGAAAAAAAAAAAAAAAAAGAATGTTCCTTCCATGACTCTTTCACCCACTCAGAAAAGCTTGAAGTCATAAGCACATGGAAGTCAAGCAAAGCCAAACTAGTATTTCATACAGCCAGAGAATTACACTAAAATATATGCAGCATTCCTTACTGTTTAAGGAAAAGAAATATATTTACTTAAAAGTAAAGCTTTGAAACTAACACCTTCTATGATATAATGGAAATAACTCTCTTCTGATGTAAAGTGTCTTGGTTCTAATACACAAATCTAGAACTGACTACCAACAAACATGGACTTCCCGATGGCGATCTTTTGCTTCTAGAATAAATCAGTACCTGTTTCACAGTCCTAAAAGAAATATAATAGGAGGTATTGCAGATGATTCGAAGCCATTTTTAACCAGAAAAACGCACCTAGTTAACCAAACACTGAGGTTGTTGTCTGTGATCTTATTTTACTTCAATGTAAAGATAGGAATTTAATTTTTCTTTAAGTTTAAAAGGTTGAAAAGCCTTTTAAAATAACATGACAATAGAAAATGAATGAACTGATGGGATAAATAAGCACATCTATTTCCAAAACTTGAAGATTTTATATTTAGGTATACTGAGTACCACCAAAATATGAGAAGTGAGTACAGGTAATACAGATTTTATTTTTTAATGTGCTTTATCGTGGCTCCTAGATCACCACTGGCTTTAACAAAAATAATTTTGCAGCCAGTATTAAATGCTCCCAACTGCAGAGGTAATTATTGTCCTGTCTGCTGAAGATGAGTAAGAACCCTTGAAGGACTCAGATACTACTATTGGAGTCAAAGGGGAATCAGGAGTGTAGTACACCTTTGGAATGTCACCATAAACCCAAAATTATTTATTTACACCAGTAGCTCCAACATATTTCAAGCTAAAATCCTGAAACTCTTTAATGGTCATCCTGCCATCCACCTAACATTTAACTTGTCCAGAAGGACCAAAACCAATGAGGTATCTAAGCAAGAACAGAGGTGCCAGCTCTGAAAGCATTAAGAGCTTCAAATCATGTGCTGACTGGTGTGGGACATTATGAGCCTCTTTCTAAGGAGTCCCTTAGCTGTGGTTGGGTTTCTGGGACAGGAAGGAGCAGGAAGGCAAAGCTGAATTGTTTTTTAAGTGAAGCTGCTACCATCTACACACTTGCTACCTACTAGACATACAAACTCTTCAGCATTCTAGACATTTCTTCTGATCTCTGTCATGGAGAACTTTACAGTGGAGATGCAAAGTGTAGATGGATTGATAATCAAAGCCCAGCATGTGCTTTTTCCTACACGTCCAACGCATAGATTAAGATTTTATGTTCTGACCAGTTGAGAAGGTCACATTCCAAACACCTCACACAAGGAATGAACAGACATACTTCCACTTACCTGTGCTGCTGGATACAATTCTTCCATATTGTAAAATGATAAGTAAAAGTAGTTCAAATGGACTAACGAAGAAAGGAGATGTTTCAAAAGCTCTGAACCACAGTACTAACAATTTAAATTCATCCACGCGAATGCCTGCAAAGTAACTGGGCCCAAAATTGACTGCAAACTGAGTTATAAATCTGCTCTCTCACAGAACACCTCCATGCCAGGTTACTTCTTGAGCAGCATCACTCATATGCCACGCAGTAGTACTCAAGTCACAGCCCACATCCAACTGCCAAACGTCTTTGTCTTGTAACAACACAAGGATCATCAAAAAGCAGAATTATTTAATGACGAGTAGGGGCTAAACCAGCATGGCTACCATTAGCCCAAGAGGTGCTAGTTCTGGTTCTTTCCAGAACTAATCCAAAACATCTCAAGAAAATTTCAACAAGACCAGGCAAAGACCCTCTACGCATCCCACAAGTTACTTATACAGCATTTTATCACTAACTTTCTGGAGTCAAAGTTGTTCTCCATAGAACACCCACTGGCTAAACCAGAGCCACACCAGCAACACAGCTGACGTGCAATATCCTTAAAGCTGCAAAGTAATATGACAGATCTCGCAAAACGATAGGGAAAAGGTCAATGATAATATTCAAACCATGATGTACTTCCCATAATTTAACACTATAGATGAAAGCGTAAGTGCTGTTCACTTGAAAGGTCTGTGTCCCAGCAAAATAAAGTCCTAATAGACCAATGTCATCCTTTAACTATGACCTTCGTTAAAGACTTTGAAAGACCATGACAAAATCAAATGTCTACGTGAAACCTGCCAGATCCTCCACTTCTTGCACTTCAGACCATACAGCTGATCATCAAGATCATCAGAGTAAGTCCAACTGTGACCAACAAACCGCAGCAGCAGTTCCACACCCAGACACGCCCTGATGTTTGGGCAGTTCCTAATCACTGGCACACAGATCCAACTGGAAGGTGATCGTTCTGTCCTAGCCTTTAAACTTTGCGCTCCAGACAACCACAACACAAACGGCCGTTTCACCAGGAAATACAGAGCCTGAGGATGTGCTCCAGACCAAGAGCTGGTGTAGAACGTCCAGTCTTCTTTGGTTTAGATGGTAGACTTCCACCCTGGTTCCACTGACTGGATCTGGATATTTAAAACACTGGGGTCCGGTCTTTCTCATTTGTAATTTCTGCTTTCTCCCTTCTCCTCCTCTGGCACGGGAAGAGTGGCTAGACTTGTTCTCAGTTTGGGCACTAGAACTGGGTGCCTGAGGTCAAAATTTGGCCGGGTCTCGCTCACTGCCTGCCAGCTCCTTTCCTCCCCCCCGCCTCCCGCCGACCTGGAAACCGGGCGGTCGTCGCCCGATGCATCGCCGCTCTCCCCTCCGCCGCGGCCGGGGAAGGCGAGGGGGGTACGACGACGCACCGCACGCCGGGTTGCGGGGGGCCGGAGGCCGGCGCGGCGACGCCGCCCGCCCCACCTCGCACCCCGGGCCGCCCGGCCCCGCCGGAGCGGGGCCCCCGCCAAACT
>WTSP01024244.1:0-10425 GCA_025331215.1 Actenoides lindsayi | reverse complement strand
AACAGATTTTAAATTCCTGCCTAATTTCAGCCACATTTAGAAGAGGGAAGAAATCCCAACAAGAAGTGCATTTCTATAAATTTTACATACGGAGCAGCTGGATGGGGAAGTGGAAGCCAGGTCATTGTGTCCCCAGAACAAAGTGGAGGCAGAATTTAACTGTTACACATTTTATTTGATGGCAGATGGCTGCCAGCTAGTCCTTCATACCAGCTACAGTACTTCTGATTCTTTCCTGATGAGGATATGGAAGATGTGTGTTGAATAATATGAGGAAGCAAAGAACACAAATTCTTCTGAAACAAAACTTCATTACTTCAGCTGACCACAAAACCAGTTTTTAATTGTTAAGGTAACATTCTTAGCCTATAGTCAGCAAGTAAATTATTAGCCTCAGTTTGTTTTTGACATCTATAACATTGGTCTAAAGTTATCATGTTGGATTGGGATACAGTTGTAATTTCTGATGATTTTACATGAGACTAGACCAGACTGGCAGAGATGCTGTGCAAATTGCCCCTGAGGATGCTGTATCTCTATTGTAGACAAGTCAATGACTTGTTTTTACAGTGTTCCCTGATATGACTAAAGGTCTATTCTATTTATAGTATTTCTTAAAATGTTATGCCTAAGCTTTTAAAATATGCAATTATAGTAAAGTTTAGGTGAAAGGGACCTCCACAGGTCTTCTACTTTGGCCTCTTACTCAGTGAAGAACTCATGCCAGGCCTCAGTACAGGACTCAATGCAAGAGTCTCGTCACTTCAGGCTCTTGTTCAATGCAGGACTAATGTCAAGATTAGATCAGGTAGCTCAGGGTCTTGTCCAGCTGGATTTTGTGACCCTTAAGAATCTATGTTCCACACCTTCCCCAAGCAACTTCTTCCAGTGCTTCAGCACTATTAGAGAGATGATTTTGTTTCTCTATGTACAATTACAATTTCCCTTGTTTTCCTTCTGACCATTATCTCTTATCCTTACACATCTCTCAGAAGAAAAATTCAATTCAAGTAATTTCTTATTTACAAACTATCTGCATGAAAATAATTTTTTTCCCATTTTTATTTAGATACGTGCGTTTTCTTCATCAGCCACAAGATGGGAGTATTGACCTTTACGGCTGTGTTTTAGTTCGTTTTTTTCGTTTTCCCTTGTGCTGTGCCAGGGAAAGACTGACAAAATGTTTTGTTCCCTCCCGAACTTAACTGAATTTAACTGGAGACAGTTTCTGGAATGTTTCGAAAATGTTAGTTAGCCGTGTTCCCAATGTGAATCCAGGGGGAAAATGTCATCTGTACATTAAAAGAATTTCTTGTGACTAAGTATCATGTTTCTTTGATATAAGTTTCAGAACAGTTCTTTTTCAGTTCTGCACTGACCTTTTCAGATAATGGTTTCCCTTTAGAACTCTCACTAGGATGTAAGGGTAAGTGGAGTAAGAGATCAAAACACTTCATGCTGCATCTACACCATTTGCAAGTCTCATAGAGCAGAGCTTACTTGATATAATGACCTGTAATTTTGTGAATGAGAACTCAATTTAAGGGAACAATAATAAACAGAAAATCCCAGTTAAATTTTACTACATGGGCAATTAAAGGGCTACTTGTTCTGCCTTTAGGCTTATTTCTGAAAGGTGTAAGTATGCAGTGATATCCTAATTGTCATGTGATGCATAGTGTATATGAAGGCACTAAAAGAAAATGGATCAATTCCAAACTATTGATTCTAAAATTTCTGAGGATTGAAGAAGTTCAGATACGAACCTCCTTGGCTTGTACTCCATGCACCATTCATAGTTTGGGAAACTTTTATCTGCACATAAGCTATGTGACCAATACCCCTTACATCTGAAACACATCATCTCCCAAGCTGCCTTTTTTTTTGTTTGTTCAGGTTTCATGTTGATTTGTTGTTTTTTGTGGTTTTGTTTTTTTGTCACAGCAATCTTCCACTTCTCCTTCAGTTAGAGTGAAGCATTTTACTAAGGCCTGTGTAGGAAGTACTTGCATACATTGTTACTTGTTAATTGAGTTTGCATGTGTATACAGATATCTGTGAACACATTTGAAAAATTGTGAAGTGTAAGCAGCCATGTGCTTATTTCAAACCAGCTGGTGCAAAGAAGAGAGGAAATGACTTACCCATCACATGCTGTGTGCAGGTATTAAAGAAAGAGTATTCAAGCAAAGTATCATTTCCAGTTTGGCTTATTAGATGAATTTTGTAAACAGGGGTTGATTAATGCTTTTGAAGGGTAATATCCTAATACATTGTCTTAAGAAATTGGTTCCTATTCAAATACTAAAAAGAAGAAGCAGATTTTTTCAGAAGTCCAGTAATTGTTATTGAGAGATTTTTACTCAGACTATATTGTGAACAGTTGTTTTTTTGAAGTAGCATGCTAAAGTTTCTGTTTTGTTCTTTTCCATTAAAAACTCTTAAAACTGATTCTGGATTTAGACTAATGACAGTATGAAAGAAGAACCTCTTATTTGGTATAGGTGATACTAGGAAAAGATGGATTAGCAATTGCTTTTTTCATTGGTAAACCCCATCTTGTCAGCATTTATTAACTGTATGTAGCTGTAAATTATTAACCAAATTTTGGTTGCATTTTAACAAGCTAAAGACTTGAATATCCTTTCTCCTATACTGCAGGCACACTGAAAACTTTTGGGCTTCTGTTCCTTCCTTGCCTACAATAAGAAACAGACTGAGCTGACTTGTGACAAGCAGTAACAAAGCTGTATCAGATATATCCATACTCTGACCATGTGTCTGAGCCTTCTATTAAACCTGAATCTTTGTCTTCCTTTACTGGGATCCTTCTAGAAACTTGATATTATGGTCTCCCAGGAGAAAAGAGTTAGTCATAGACATATACAAATAGCTGAGGAAATATGCCTTAGACATAGTGCTACATATGAAGAAATAAAAAAGAAGTCTTACTAAGAGAGGAGGAAAGAAGAGAAGCATTTCCATGGCAAATACCATGCTGCTTCTTTGGCTGAAGTGAGCTTGGAGGACTATGTTTTCTGCTTCTCTAGTTGTCTGTTTTATCCCTGATTGTGGTTGTACTATGACAAATGACTGATGCCCTTTTGTACCACGGCTTTATGTCTTCTGTATATTCAGAATCAGACCAGTTTGCCTTCAGGTCAGTAAAATGCATATTTTGTTTTCCAATTCTCTTAACAGTTTTACTGTAATAGCTATGTGACAATGTTTCCTTTAATGTCCATTCATAGCATAGTTTACTGATTTGCAGTTGATTTTGTCCTTTCCAGTCCCCACACAGCATTAAGGTAGCTTCTGAAAGATGAGCCCAGAGACAGTAGGTTTCACAAAGAAGTGCTCAGAGCCTCTGTAATGTGACACATACAACACTTCTGTAGTGTGCCCTTTCATACCTTCCTAAGGCACCTGGTGCATATTTATGGAGAAAAAGGAATAATTCCCTGGTGGGATGTAGATCTAGCACAGGAATAAATAACATTTAAAAGTAATTGTTTTCTGGGTTGATCCCTTAGCTAGGAACTCCAAAAGAAAAATAGAGCTGGTTTTAATTCCTTTGCCAGTATATTTTAAGGGGAATTTTGAGTTTCTGAATGCTAAAGGCTGGTAGGAAGGCAGCTCCAGACCTTTACCAGCTATGAATAATTTTCATTAAATGATAATTCCTTTGATGTAAATGTAGAAAGAATGAATCAGACAGTATAATACGGGAGATGCCACTTTATTTAAAAATGTTATCTCAAAGACCCACCTTACAATATCAGACTCTGTTACCTCCATAGAAGTTTCAAGTAGGATCTGTGGTTTCTACATACAGTGATACTGAAGATAGTCTTGAAAATAATGGTCCTATGTGCTCACAGGCCTGGAAGGCTGAATTCAAGTCTATTTCCACTCTCTGTGATAAGATGGGAACAAAAGGAAAATCTAGGTGAGACAGGAGTGATGACTCTCTAGACGAAGTGCCATGTCTGGATAAATAAACTGCCATGAGAGACTTCAGTGCACATCTCATTCATTTGGGGATTTATTAAGGAGTTTCTCATTGCCTCACTTAAGAGACTTTCTACTGTGTAAGTTGACATTTTTGTTTTATTCTAAGGAAAACAATTCCACACAAACATTTTTTAGAGTCACCTGCCTCAGAGCTTATGAGACAATTCAGTCAGGAATTAAATGATTTCCTTTTTTTGCCTTATTTACAGGCCCATAAATTTCAAATGCACTGGTTAGTCCCAAGGAAGCCAGTGGTCCATGTCACTTTTGCTTATAGACTTAGTGTCTAAAAGGTCTTGTTTTCTATATTCCTGAGATGTTATCCAAATGTAAAGCATCATGTTATTGCAAGGACAACACTGGTGAGATATACAATTCATTACTGCAGTTGAATTCACCTGGTTTCCTTTAGTTATCTTACCACAGCATTTTTTAGTATTTGTCCATGGATTTTTTTTCACTATAGTGACTGAGTATGTTAATAAAGCAGCATCACAGAGGTGTGAGAGAGGCATTATAGCATGAAGAACTCTAGAATCATTTCAGTTTTTCATCTCCAACAGTAATTAAAAAGTGGCAAAAAGGAATTTTCTTTATAGGTCTAATAGGCACTGAGGTAAAATGCTGGCAGCATTTTTAATTCATTGGAGGCTGTGAGCAAACAAAAATGTTTCACATACCTTGTGCAAATACTGTGGAACAAATCTACAACAAAAACCTTGTGGAGGTTTCCACCTTATAGTTTTCCACATGGGAGCAAATTAAGGTATTTCTGGTCTTAGCATCTCCTTTGAATGCTATTTTGCTTTTATTCTGTTCTCAGGTTGCAGTTTAGGCGTAGCTGCGTTGCCCAAGAAGCCTGTCTGTATGCATAGATATCACATGTGTCATGTGCAACACTGCCTATGATCTCTGCACACTCCCTGGAACAGTCAAGGCAGAGCAGGGACGCGACAGGGAGAATTGGAGCTGGAGTGGAACTGTAATTCAATTGCATGTCTGCTGTAGACCTGTCCTCATCATAAAAACTGGCCTGTCAATTTTAGCTTTAATCATCCCTATCTGAACTCTCTTTGATGTTAAAGATGGGTTACTTTTATCCCTCTTTCTTGTCATATTGTGGGCAAGGATCGCTAAATCGGGTAGCAAGATGCAGACCTTTCAGGAAACCCAGACGTGGAGTGAACAGTTTTCTCCAGCCCTTGAAAGTACATGGGATTGATCTGTTTGCTGTACAGTCCCCAGGCTAGGGATAAAATTTCTTAGAAGAGAGGCAAACTAAATCAATTCTCTTCTGTTGCTGGGGTAAAGTTGGTCAATAGTTGATATTTTTAAGCACCTCCATCAACAATTTATGAGATTTATTCAGTTTATGCGAAAGAGCACTCCATAATCATCACTACACAGTGATGGCCCAACAGGGTGTTGCTAACTGGATATCATTTAATAAAAGTTTTTCAAGTGCTCAGCATGCTTTCATCAGAGGGTGATTTTTGTTTTTATCCTTGTTTTGTATGAACATTAGGAGGTAATCAAGAAGTTATAAAAGTTGATGATTTGTGAAGCTTTTGAAGTGGTGGGTGAAATCGTAGGCTAGATACACTGCTCATATTGATCACACTGTTGGTAAAAGCAGGATAAGACTGTTGACTAAAAGTAATATTAAAATAAATTTTATGACAGTCTGTTAAATAGAGATTCAGTATTATTTTCATAACTTGATTCTGGTTTATAGTAGTCATGGTAAACAGTGGACCGTATAGTGTTTATAAGGGCATAAACCTCATAAGTATTACCAAAACTGGTGGGTAGTCCCACTGTATTTTGGGAATTGGAAATGTAGTTACATAGTTACTAAGGCTGTATTCTTGTTTCTTCCACTAAACTTTTGAAATTTTTGTTCCATGCTCATGTGTTCATCCCAGTCTGCTCCTTTAATACACAATCTCTTCTTGCTTTGTTACTTTTTTATATGTCTTCTACATTTTCTTCCTTTTCCTTTTCTCATATTCTGAAACTACTTATTACTTTTCTTATTCCAGTTCCAGAAAGCACAAGAGAAAACAAAGTCATAGTTGATGTTTCTGCATATGTAGACCAGTACTAACTAGTTCCTATCACACATTATTCATGATTTACAAAGAATTCTGAAAACTTCTTTTTAAGGTTTTATAAGTATCTCCAGTTCAGCTATTTTCTTTTTTTAGTTCTTTTCTCTTCCACTACTCTTATTTTTTTTTTTTTTCATTTCTAGCTACTGTCATTCTGAAGAGAATCTCAGAATTTTTAAATTTTTTTTCTGATAAATCACTGCCAATGAACAGAAGCAAATTTTGGGTTCTCATCTTGATACATTTTATCTTTACATGTCCTACTTCTATTTGCATTCTTTATTTACTGTATCTGTTTGAAGAGCTGCTAACTTCATATCAATGTGTTTTCAATCTACTAATTGTTAGTTAGGTGAATAAATGTGCACAACTCCTGAATTTGGAAAACAGTCCAGTGCTTGCCTTTAGGACTGTGCAGTTCTCTTGCTGGGTTTTTTTTTTTTTTTTGTGCAGATTTTTGTTTCTTTGGTTTTCTTATATCAGTGTTGACTATCATTTTCAGATAAAAATACTGATTCATATACTTTTGTAACAAGATCTGGCTTCTTTGGCTCATTTAGTTTATCACGCATATGATATGTAATCTAACCATGATATGAGAATGTCCAATGAGGAAACTGCAAAATCCTTTTTATACTAATACAGAACCATGTTTTCAAAGCAAACAAAGGTATGTCAGGAAACAGATTTGCCAAGAACCTCATCTGAGAGCACAGCTGCCTGGTCTGTATTTGTAAATGATCATCTGAGGCTGCACAGTAGAGTGTTTCACTTAAAGAATTATTCTTCTTCAATCTAACCCACACAAGCCACTCACACTCAAAGATGCTGCCATCTTTCACATATAAGTAAAGGTAGTAAAAATCACCAGAATAAGATTATCATTACAATAAAATTAACCTAAAAAGGACTCATGTAATTATTTAAAGTTAGACTGGATAATTTGTTATTCTTCTACAATCTTCTTTTGACAATAAATAAAACTTGATTTTAGTTTTGTGTCTTTTCAGAAACGTTTCAGAAAAATTTCAGAAACAGAGATTCACTTAGTTACTGTATTCCTGTTCATTACAGTAGCTAAACAAATGTTTAAAGAGCAAAATTGCTGAAGAGACACAGTGCAGTTGCTGGAAGTTTTTTTCAGATTCCTTTAGAAAATATTGCCAACAGTAGAGGGTTTTTTTTATTGTTTATACAGCCAAAGGTACCCAGATACCTATGACAAAATCTTAGCCAGCCAAGAAATGCTGTCAAATCTGGATGCAGTTTTCATTTCTCTTGAAAATTTGTTGAGTTACCTCTGAAGTACCTATGAAGCTGGGAAATTCTAGGACATATTGGAAAGACTCTACAAACCAACAGGTGTTAGTATGGCTTTATTTAAAAGTTTGTTTCCAAAACCCACAGAAAACTAGATCAGAAGGCTCTCTGTAAGCCTGTTATATATACAGAAATTATATTGGATACTTAAACTAGACTAAGTTTGTGACTAAATGTAAGAATAACATTTGTATTTGTTGCTGTTACACTTTAAATATATAGTCTATCTTAAGTATGTAAAGTAATATAAAAGATAAAAAAGAAATTATATAAATAACCTGAAATGTTATTTTCATTAAAATAATATTAATAAATATAATTCCTGTGATAAAAATAATAGGTTACTTGTTCAATAATTGATGTTCTTTGAAAATGCTCAATTTATCGAACTTTCCTGAAATTTTAGGTAGTAATAAATTTGGATTTGTTCCCATTTAATGTGATTTCATTCCTTTTTGATAATGAAATAATAGTGAAGAGGAATTTAATTTGTAAACAGAGTAGATGTTCTGTGGTTTTTTAGGTGCGTGCATGTAATGTTAGTTTGAGAGCAAGAGAGTTGTAAATTAAAAAAAAGAATGTTTCAGTCCTTGTGTTTTCTGTGAGTCAGAGAGTGAAAGTCTAACGAGAGAGGGAAAAAAATGTTGTAGACATTATAAAACACATTGTGAAAAAGTGCACAAAAGATTGGGGAAAGGTTGACTTAGGAATGAATGTACGTAATATTCACATGTGTGAACTTCAGATAGCTGGTTGTATTTATGGACACTAGACAAGTATGCAATTCTTTGCAAACTTATTTAAGCAGCATAGGACTTCTCGTGTTTTCATTCACAATGACATAAACGAGATAACACTGATAGGCCTAAATATTGAAAAGAAAACTAGGAGAATTTTTTTTTTTATTATTTTTTTTTTTTTGTAGAACAATTAACTGAACCATCCTGTATAAATTAAGCCTTGCCTGCTGAATTATTGTTTTGTCTTGAATCTTTACAGGTAGAATACCTGTCAGAGAGTTGCACCATGTTGTCATCCTAAAGGTCCTTATTTTCTCCTGAGTAGATGTGAGAAAAATCTTTTGTGCTGTGTTAGAAAATTGGCAAAACTTTTCTATGTTTATGCACTGGACACTGATCTTTTTTAGCTTGGATTCCCACATGATACAAATCAGAACAGCTCTGTTGGAGTCAGTGGAGCAAATCAATCAATACTGGCTAAGGGTTTTGTCCCCAGTCAGTGTTTTGATGGGAAGACAGAAAAGGGACAGTTTTCACTGTCACATACTGGAAAACATCACGTGTCGTACTGGGTCATGCTAAAGACTGCCCTTTGGAAGGAAAAAAAAAAAAAAAAATTCACTGCCTCTTGGCTAGGCAAAAGAATTGTGCAATTTTGAGTATAAACAATAGAGCCTTTGAACTTAAGATGTGCAGGCATGAAACTGTTTATTTACAAGGAAAAATGACCCACTTCTGTAAGAACATGACCCAATTTAATCTGCTAGAAAAAAAAATGGAAAAGCTATTTGACCTAAATTTTCTGAAGCAAAAGTTGTGTGGCAAGCAGAGAACTGTCCATAGAGTTCATGAGGCAGCATCATTTACAGGTCACTTGCTCCAGGAGTCAGACAGGATTTTGTTTCCTTTAATAGGCTGTGATTAGGAACATTACCTGAAGAAGTTACACAGAGCTTTGATCTGTTGCATCAGTCTTTTGCAGCTGTCTTAGGGATACAACTACACTGTAAACAACAGTATCACTTAAGTACGCTAAGAGTCTCAGGATGGGCTAAGATAACATTTGGTAATAATAAAGTACTTTCCTCAGACAGATGCACAGAGACAGTAAGACCTGATTGAATTGTCAGATCTGAGATAATTAGGTTAAAGGATTACTCTCAGTATGGTTGTCCCAAGAGCTCAGCTGATAATAGCACCGCTTTTAGAAATGGGCTCAAAAATTATAATTTGATTAGTTCAGATGGTTAGTATGGGGGAAATGTCATATGCTTAGTTGGTCTGAAGAAATTCCTGCTCTCTTGTCCAATACAGAAGTCTTTTCTGAGAACAAACCTGCTTTGACTTTGACCTATTTCTTATTCTCTACACATCCATCAGTGTACTGAATCATCAGAGACAGTCAAAACTGAGTCACTTCAGAAGTATTTATTCACAATATTTCAATTGCAAGTCTTTCCATACACTCTCCTCAATGTGAATACTGATCCTGAAATTGTAGAGAATTGTATGAGCGGCATGTGGTATTCAAATCATGTTGGTGCTTTTATTAAAAGCCCAGATATGTCCATTCCTTTTATCAAATATACCGACATATAGGTAGAGAATGCTCGATGGATGTTTCTTCCTTCTGTCTCCAACACTGCAAATGCAAAATGACTCATAGCTGATTCCTACTCTTTTGCTTGCAGAATGATGAAGTGACCATGGTTTGGAACTAAGAACAATATGAACACACTACCATCCGAGTTTTTGGTAAAACTGACTGTGATATAACAATAGTAAAAAAAGGTTGTTCGAGACTGTGACCTTCAGTCACACTGAGATCAGTAAAATTAGTTGAGGTGTGAGTTCTTCATCATGCGAATTTCAGCATTTACTCCATAGTAATTTCTTCTTCTCTATATAGACAATGAATGACAAATAGGAGAATGGACTTTATAATTAATTTTTTTTGTTCATTTGTTAATTTTTACATAGTTTGTTTTACCTCTCTTTAACACTTTGTACTGCCTCTGGGCAGCAAATGTCCTGTGTGAACTTGGGAAGCAGCTGAAAGGTGCTAGGAAGTAAAATAAGACTGGAGAAATACAGAATCACACAGAATCATTTAGGTTGGAAAAGACCCTTGGGATCATCATGTCCAACCATTACCCCTACTCTACAAGTTCACCCCTAGACCATATCCCCCAACACCACACCTAAGCGATGCTTAAACACATCCAGGGATGGTGACTCAA
>WTSP01024243.1:3329-30143 GCA_025331215.1 Actenoides lindsayi | reverse complement strand
GAGCGGGAGGCGCGGCGGGGCCCGGCCCGGGGCCGCGGGCAGGCCGAGAAATAGCGGCAGCGCGGGTGCCGGGTGCCCCGTGAGCCGGCACGGCCGAGCTGTGGGTGCCCTGCCCGCACACCCGCCCCGGCGGCCGTGTGCCGGACTCGGTCGCCTTTGCCGATGTCCCTCGTCCCGGGAGCGCGGACAGGACGCAGCCCCCAGGCGAGGCCTCGCCGGTGCCACGCGGAGCCCCTCACCCGGCTGGCGGCCCCTCGGGCCCCCAGAGAGTCTTCTCTAGACACAGAAACGTACAGGGGCAATTTTATTGATATTTTTCTGTTGTGTTGCAGACCAAACCAGACTGACGCAGAAGCGCGAAAATCTTTGCGGGCGGACGTTCTTAATGTCCAATATTACAGCGCTTGTCACCGGGGGTGGATAAACTCGCCTGCTTCAGCTGGGCTGCTGGGATAATCCATCATTTTCCACGCAGAGGCCACGGACAAGTGGGTTGCCCACCACATTTCGAGACCAAACGACTAACCGCGTGGCCAGGGCGCGGGCAGCAGCCGGGCGGGTGCTGTGGGTGCTGCCAGCGCAGGGCACAAGGCACCCCAGCTCCAAATGCTGCTTCTTCCCGTCCTCCTCCTCCCGAACGGCTCCAGGAACTGCCGTGGCTGCACAGATCTCGCTGCTCCCACCACAGCCACCCCAGCCCGGCGCCGCGGGAGTGCAGGACCCGGAGAGCACGGAGGGGGGTTGGCAGCAGCGTGCTCCGCGTCGCTGTTCGGCAGCCCCTGCGTTCATGCTTCTCTGACAGCGCTGCGACCGCCGTGCGAGCCTCCCACCGACAGGGAGGCTGCGGAAGCAAAGTGGCTTGCTAAAAATACCACCACAGGACAATTAAAAAAAAAAAAAAAAAGAAGGGAAAAAAACTATGTAGCAAAAAATGTAGTTATCAGTTTGGATATTTTCTTTCTTTTTTTTTTTAACCTGGAATTTTCACACGGGGTTTTAACATCGCAGGTTTCTAGAAGCTAAAGAAATGCAGAAGGAATTAAAATAGGAAGCAGTTTAAAATATAGTCTTGAGGGAAATAGATACTCTTATTTATTTATTTGTTTTACCCAAACCAGCAGAATAGTGTTCGTGTGTTGTGTGTATTTTGGAGAGCACAGTGTTTCATTCGGGTGTTTTCATCACCGAAAATAACCAGGGAATCTCTGCACATCCGCCGTGAGAAGGCAGAAGCCAGACACCCTTCTCCAGAGAACCGGGTCTCTCTGGATCCCACGGGGTGTGAGGGGTGTGAAACCCCCGTGAGAGCGGGAAAACCCTCGTGAGGAGGGGGAAACACCCATGGAGGGGGGGGAAACAGCCCTTCGTCCCGGGGCTCCCCCCGAGAGCACGCGGCAGGCGGCGGCCGGGGATGTGTCGGTGCCGGTCCGCGCCGCTCCTCCTCGTGCATCCCGCAGGGCCCCGCAGGACCCCGGCTGCACTACCCCATGTCTGCGGCCGCAGTTGACGTTACCGGAACCCCTCCGACATCAGACGAGAGTCGCCTGTTCCCGCTGACCACGGAGCGGCAGCGCTGCCCCGGGAACGCGGGTCCCCCGCGCCCGCAGCCGCCGCAAACCCCCCCGCGCTGCCGCTGCCCGGGCTCCGCCGCGTCCCCGGCAGATCCCGGCACCCTCCAAGAGGTTCTGCTCGGCTCAGCTGGGCCGGCTGGGACCCAGTGTTTCCCCGCACGTCAGGAAACTGATAAATGTGGACAAACGAAGCTCCACAGCCTGGGAAGGTCCGGAAAGCACCCCCGGTCTCACCTGCAAAGCCTTTACCGATGCTCAGCGCGGGCAGCATCGAGACCCCACGTGGCTCGGCGGTGGCGGCGGGAGCGGGTGCCGTGCGGGGTGCTGAGCCGGCACCGAGCTGGCCGGGGACGGGCTGGGCACTGCCCTACCCAGCAGAGCGCAGACCGGCAGCGAACGGCAGCGGAGCGGGGCCGGTGACGGTCACCAAATGAACATCCCAAGTCCCGCAGCGATGAGGTCATTCCGTGGGTTGGGGGCAGCATCCAGATCAGCGCGAGGATGGCTGACCTGGCTCAGGCAGAGACCACGGGCCTCATTCCTGAGGAAGAGGGAGGAAGCTCCCAGTGAGGTGTCCTCCAGCTCTTTCCCTTCGAGGCCAGCTCTGCAGCTGTGCTCTCACCCAGCCGGCCTCGAGTGCAGGCAGCCAGAGAGCTGAGCTCGGTGGCCATATCTCCCCAGAGGAAACCAGGCACGCGGCAGGGGCACCGCAGCCAGCCAGCCTTCTGCTTCCCACTATGGAGGAACTGTGCTCAGCAAACACCTCTTGAGCCGAGGCCAAAGCATCCCTGGTGAACGGCCTGCAAGGTGCCTCTGCACTGAGTCGTCCCCTGCAGGGGACGGTTCCCTCCTCCCTGAGTGGGCACCTTGGCTGTCCCTGTGCCCGTGGGGGTTTAGCTTCGATTGTGTGGGAGCCTCGGCCAGCCCTGTGCAGCCCCCACGGGGTCTCTGCAGCTTGCAGAGAGTTGTCCATGTCCAGCTCCCCTCCATCCCTCACCCTGCTCATTCCTGCTCTTGTCAGAGTGTTGCTGGAGGTCCCCACAGGTCTGGCTGACCTCCAGGCCTGGTCCCACGGTGCACATAAGGGTAGGAGATGAGGGACTTGCCAAGTCAGTGTGCCTTCCTCACAAAAGCACTCCACACCTGGGCAGTTGTTACCTCAGGACAATTTCTCATCCCTTTTTTTATTGGCCAGAGCATCCAGAGAGGTTGGGAACCAGCTGCAGATCTCCAGGGAATGATGTCCTTGGTCAGGGCAGGCACAGCTCCATCCAAGAGTGGTGTGGGAGAGACATGTGAATAAGTGGGCATTTCTGTAACAGTGCACCGAGCACCCTCACTGATTCATCTGGAAGTAGGGGGGAGGCTGCAGCCCCTTCATCTCCTGGTCAAACACCTCTTGACCTGAGGCCAAACCAGCCCCGATGAGCAGCCTGCGAGGTGCCTCTGCGCTGGGCTGGAGTTGTTCCACTGTCTGGAAGTAGGGGGGAGGCTGCAGCCCCTTCATCTCCTGGTCTTCTTGGGGGCTGTCTGCCTGCAGGCAATGGAGACCCTGCTCTATAGGCCTTTCTGTGGTCCCTGGGGCTGTAGGGTCTGGCTGTCGCACACACGTCTACGTGGTTATCCTGCTCTGACAGTGGGGAGGTAGGTAGCATGCACCGCAGAGACATCCCAGCCCAGTATCTGAGCACCGTTCATAATGGCAGCACCTTCATCTTCCCCAGCAGGCACCAGGGCCAGGTCATTTCAGGGGAAGCTGTCCCTCACAGCTGAAACAACCCAATAGCTTGCTGTCCTCAAAAGAGAGGACCATGCTCCTCTTCCATCCCCTGCCCTCCACATGCTCCCCATGATTCACCTGGTCTCTCCTCTTGCTTGCAATCCGAACGAAGCATCACACCTTGTGTAGGTGGGGTGGAGAAAATGGGGCTGTGAATGGAGATAACCTGACAGAAGCCACTGGTACTCCTCCAGGAGGAGTAGTAGCTTGTAAGACCAGCCTTGGTCTTGGGCTTCTGAATACCTTCATGGATTTGTGCCCTGAATCCTGCCAGCACCCAACCCTGACAGCTGAGGTTGCACAGTCCTTCGGTGCTCAGTCCTCAGACACAAGCTCCCTTCACCATACCATAACACAAAGGACTTCAAAGTGGGATGGCTTTTGTGGTGAGACATAGGATGCTCCAGGCAGAGGCCAGGGGAGGAGGATCCCCCAGGAATTGCAGGTTCAAACCTTTGCAGGCTGGGCAGAGTCTTCAGCTGGTACCCCCTTGCTTTGAAAGGAAAAGTCCAGCTGCTGAGTGTCTCGTGTCCCAAAAGTTCTCCTGCATGGCCACCTGGAAGTTACTCAACTCCAGTGGAGTCCACCTCACTCTGAATGCCTGGGGTTTGCCTTGTCCCCTCTTCATGCCCGTGATGGTTCCACAGATGTCTGCACCCACACCCAGTTGTCTCCATTGTTAAGCGTAGATGACAAATGCTCTAGGACGACAGGAGCTCTAAAAGCAGCAACGCTCAGCAGCTCAATCAGCTTGCTCCATCTTATCGCTGATGGTTGTCCCACAGACAGTCCATGGGTGTGCCGGAGCCTGAGCCCTGCTCTGCAGAGCCCGGCTCAGTGCCATCTCCACCAGCCGGTTCTGCTGAATCCGCCAGTGCTTTGCCGTGCCCACATCAAACCCGCACTGGGGCAGCGTCAGGAGAGGGACCCTCCCGTCTCTGTCTCCCTTGGGTGCTGCAGGGCTCCTGACACAGCCCTGCCTGTTCTGCTGGTCTCTGCCGCCTACCGGGCTGATTTAGTGCAAAGATTGCCACGAGGATTAGGCTAAAATCCTACTTGAGGATTAGGCTAAAAACTGCCCTCCCATTGCCCTGGATTTTTTGAGGGGTGTCACAACCTCTGGACACCTCTGGTTTGAGGGAGAAATGGAGTATCTGTGGTGGGCCAGGAGGAGGGACACGCTTCACATTTGCAAGGGGCAGAGACTGCAGGAAGCTTCTCTGCCAGGAGGGGTGGCAGGTGAGCAGGATGGGTGGCCTCATGGCTGCCACGTCCTGTAAAACACCAGGCACTTGCCAAAGCTGAGTCCTGCCTTCCTCCAGCCCGAGCTGAACCTACGGAGAGGTTCAAAATCCACCTGTGATCCCTGAACCTCTTCGGGAGCTGGTGTGGAGCGTGGTAGCAGAGCTGAGGGAGCGGTGTCTAGCAGCTGCAATCAGTAGCTGGGAGAATCCCTTTTACCGCTTTAGTTTGCAGAATCCTGGGACACAAGCTGCCCTCTGGCACAGGGTCTTACTGTGCTGCTGCTGGAAGCTTGAGAGCAAACCAGGAGCTTGTTATGAGCCCAGCTCCTACTCTGGCCACTGACTTTTTAAGTGATTCAGGTATCAGACCAAGGTGACTGCAGGAGCGAGCCCATCCCTGAGCCTGAGCCTGAGCTGAGGCACTTGCTTTGTGGGCTTTTTTGATTTGGCCAAAATCAGCTCATTTCACAGCAAAGCTTTGGGGAACACATCAGGCCACAGACGTTCACCTAGGAAAGGGCTGCATAAGCTTAACCATCGTAAGCTCTGCTTGGTTGGTCTTCCTTCTTCTCTCACTTGTCATTGCCCCTCTCCTAAAGGCTACAAGTCACCTACCACCCTCCTGCCAGCAAGGCTGATGTGAAGACCCAGTGGTTTGGACAGCACAGGTGACCTTAAACTGCTGGAGCAACTTGGCACGAAGCCCTTACTGGCTTTGTCTGAAGTGCACTGCATTCTCCTAGGGCTGCCAGGACAGTGCCCACCCCTCGAGCATCAGTAGCCCCGGCCAGACCGAGGGTAGTAACTGGTCACTGAGTGATGAAGTGGCACAGATGGCACCTGGCCTCAGCCCCACCACAGAGTGCAACTAGGCCAAGCCTGAAGCACCAACATGGACTGTTCCTGGCTGCTCCTTGGAGTGGCGATGGAGGAAAGATCACAGAATCCTCCAGTCTGAACATAAAAATGTCCCAGGGGGGTCAGCCCAACAGCCTGTTGAACATCTCCAACAGCAGGGACCTCACAGGGGAGCATGTGAGTGTGGACACCTTCTGCAGCACACACAGCTGCTGGATGGGACATGAGCTGTGCATCCCTCTTACCCTCCAACTGCCCAGTTGTGCAGCTTTTGCCCATAAATTTCTAATCCTTTTTGACCACGAAAGGCTTCAGAAGATATCGTGTACAGAAGCATTGTCATTTTAACGCTTTCTCTTCCAATTTTCATTGAGAGATCCTTAGTAGCTGCCTAAGAACAACGGAACCAGCCCACAGCTTAGTTTCCAAGTGCTTAGGTCACGTGGATTCCCAAACGTTTTTCATGAACACTGACATCCAGCTGAAATCTGCAGCTCCAGACAGAAATATGCAGCTCTGGGCGGACGTGATCATGCTTCAGAAATCCACAAAAAAGACAAGAGACAACCATGGAGACTGTATTTATTATTATAGCAGAAGAGAGGCTGCTTTACTGATTTGTATTTACAAATCTTTTGGCAAAGAAAATAATATCCAGTGTCATTTATTAGCCTATTTTACAGACCTGGCAAGAAGCATTAATTTGCAATAGCAGCAGATGCCTACGGTTTGATTGGCTGCTACAGCGACGTGCAAGGAGTAACACGGCTCAGCTCCATGGTGGCCGGTGGCACGCAGGGCACGGCCCGGGCACACGCATCTGCAGCCTGGGGCAGGCACCACGGGGCTGCTCCAGCCCACGGGGGCCAGGACGTGGCACCCTGAGCCTGTTCCACGGTTCAGCTTTCTGTACAGCGTGGCAGAGCTGGTCCCCCTCTGCCTGTCTTGACATTTCTGGGAAAGCAGCCTTGCACCTGAAGTTGTTCAGGTTGCTGTTCAGCGCTTCAGAAGGCTGAACCGAGCGCAACGGCTTCAAAGTGCTGGGAGGGGATTGTGAAACAGGTCCTGGCATGTTTTGGGGGGGTGGGTGTTTGACAAAGCTAATTGTGACACGGCAGCAAGACTTCCTGGCCCACTGGACCAGAGAAGCGCCTGGTACACAAGGAGAGGAACCACGACCCTTGTTCAGGTGGGCACAAACTCAACTCCTGCCGTGGAGTTCATCTGAACAAGCGTGTGCCCTGGAACGCCCACACACACACATCACGAGATCCCAGCAGCCAGCAGGCCCGGGGCACTCTCTGCATGTGGCACCTTATGCCCGAACTGTCGGTATAGATTTCAGACATCAGCTTTACAGCTTGGTGCTCGCAGGGCTTGGTTCCTCCCTGCGATCAGGAGATGACAAAGAGGATGCAGAAATGCAAACGCTCCCTTGGATGCTACCAGCAGCCTCAGCATTGCGTCAGTAACCCACCCAGGCAGCTTTCTGCAGCAGACCTGCCTCCTGCAGAGAAAACACTTCCCAGGAAGAGCAACACCAGGATGCCACAAAATCAGAAACTGCTGCTTGCTACGGAACATGCGAGGGTATCCAGCGGCTGCAGGGAAATCCATGTGCTGCCTCTCAAGGACACGGTCCTTGCTGTGCCTCGCTTTGGCGGCACAGAGAAAGGCGCAGGGGTTCAGGAGCAGCGGTGAGAATGCCGAGCTGCCCGCCTGACCCCTACTCCCACACAGGCTCCACCACACCCCACTGCTCAGCTCTGCCCCTTCCCTCCTCTTCCCTTCCTTCCCAACCCCTCTGCAACTCCCGCGGGCAGTTGGTGGGACAAGCACAGCCGAGTGTGGGCAGCCCCAGCATTTCAGGAGCACACAGCAATGCTGCTGCTCTGCCCCAAGGGCACAGCCCAGCACAGGAGCCCTGTTTACTGTTGGGAGCCTTCCCAGCTTCCTTTAGAGCTGGGCTGAACCAGGAGGGGGGGCAGAACTGGTCTTCAGTCCCTGGCAGAGCGGGCTGGGAAGGAGGTGGTACTGGGAGGGGGGAGTGCTGGAGCCACGGAGGCTGCTCTGAGCACAGTCTCAGGTGCTCTTCAGGAAAGCTGGTGTCAGCTCACGCTGCCCCTGGCAGTAAGGAGCTGCAAAGCTGCTGGCATTACACCCCCAGAGGATCTGACCCTCGTTAGGAGGGTGCCAAAGAGGTTGTTTATCTGTTTGTTGTCAGGCGTGTGACCATCCTCTTGTCCCCAGCCCCTGTGGGGTGGGTGGGTTCTGGTTTAGCCCAGCACAGGGCTGGTCCCACATGCTGACCAGATGCTGCTGTGCAGCTCAGAAGTGGGGTAAGGAAGGTGAGGTGGACGCTGTGTGGGCCCATCCTGCCAGGGCTCCCAGCTGCGGGACATTTGCCTATCCAGCCACCGGCAGCAGAGGCTCAACTGCCTCCTCTCCCTGGACCAGGCATTCCAAGGAACACCACTGCCGCAGCAACCCCTCCCCACCTTCACAGCCCTCTACACACAGCATCATGGGGTGTCAGGACAACCCTCACACCCCCAGCTAACAGTCTGCAGTGGTGAACCAGGATGGCTCCATAGCAGTGGGATTATCCCCAATGAGGCAGCACTTCCCCCAGGACCAGCTCATGCCACAACACAGGTGTGATGTCCTCCAACATGAAGCCAAGTCTGACTCCGGAAGGCAGACGGAGTCTCACTGTCCCTGGTAGCAGTTTTTCATGGATGTCACAGCCCTTTCCATGAGCAACCAGTCCTGCAGCTCCAAGGAGAAGAGTGCTTCCCTCTGATACACACTGGAAGGCCAGGAACCACTGAATCTGGCCTGGTATATCCAAGGACTTCCTTGTGCTGAACAGCCCGAGCCTTCCAGAGTGTTTAGTCCTTGTCCTCAAGGTCACATGCTGGGAGATGTCCAGGGTGTGACAACAGCAAGGACAACGGAAGAGACCTAAGTAGAGGGGATAAGACTTCCAGGAACCCAGCAAGTCCCCAGAGCAATGTTTTGGACCCCAGGGGCAGCGGCTCAGACTAGCCCTTTGATGAAGCTTGTGTCCAAGTGCACTATCAGCATGCGAAGGAAGGACATCTCTTTGCGCGTGTTCTCAAAGATCACGCGAGGGTCGTCGGACTGGCAGCGCAGGCAGTTGGGGGCCATCACCATGGCCAGGTTATTCACATCCATCTTCGTTCTGCCCACATTTGACGGCTGAGCAAAGATCTGCAGATAATAAGGAGATGTTCAGCTGCAGCAGTGGAAAAGAGGTTCAAGGAGAGCAGAGATGGGGCCCCCCCTGAAGCACAGTGCCACAGCAGTCACACATTCCTGGGTGTGACTCAGTGCCACAGACAGAGGCTCTGACACAGCTGACGGGGAACATCTTGCAGACCTGAACCTCTGGGACTGCTCCCATGCTCTACAAGATCAGGAACACTATTTATTGCTTCCGTGAGAGACAAGGCTGACAGAACCCCCTCAGTCAATCTCACCTTAAATACAGGTGAGAGTGGTTAAAACCCTGCCCACGGCCTACCACAGCCATCCCACCAACCCTGCCCTGTGTGCTCCAGGCTCCTGGCTGGCTGCGGGGGTTGCCTACCTGCAGGAAGTGTATGAGGTAACACAGCACCAGTCTGTTGAGCTCTGGCAAAAGCTGCACAACGGCCACGGCAGCATCAGGGTTCTCATAGTTGCTGATACACTCCTTGTAGAACTGCTGGGGGATCACAGGCTCCTCCAGCTCCCGATACCAGAGCTTGAGAAGAGAGGCTGGGCAGAAAGCAAGGTGAGAACAGCTCTGGTTACCTCCCCACCACCTTCGCTGGTAGCAAGACTCAAAGCGTCAGGAAACAGAAAGCAGAGAAGGGATCCTGCACTTGTGCTGTTTCACCTTATTGCAGTCTTGCAAACTGGCCAGTTAGAGGGAAATGCTGGCTTTCATCTACCTGCTTCTCCAGGAAGCAGCTCTGGGAGAGAGACAATGAGACCTTGGAGCTAGAGTGCTGCTCCTGAATGACTCCCAGCTGCTCTGCACACTGGCTGCCCAGCTTGGACTGCCTCGCCACGCCGGAGCCAGATGGAGGCAGAGCTTCTCCCACCACCCCAAAGGATTCTTCTGTGGGCAGTAATTGGAAAGGCACAGAATGAAAGCCAGCTGGTGAAGACAGCCGTGTCTTCTACATGTCCCCAAGGAGCAGCATCCCTCCCGTGCTGCTCCTGTACCCTCCCCTGCACCCTGTACCACTGCTGAGGTGCAGCACACGCGCCTGCTGAGTTCCTGTACCTGGGATGTTGGGGTCACTGAGGCTGCTTGGGATTCTCCACTGATCCACCTGCAACTTCAAAGCATTGACTTCATCTATGTCCCCAGGTATCCTGCCAACAGAGACACAGCAAAGGTGCTTTAGAGAGCGAGCAGGGCAACGTGCCTGCTGTGGCAGCTGGCTGGCAAACCACGGCTCCAAAGCTGCTTCTAGAGCCCCAGGGAGAAGGGAACACATGGCAGTGGCAGCTACAGAAGCAGTTCCTCAGAGGACACAGGTTGCCTGGTTTTAGACATAGCTTTAAAGTGGGGTAGAAGAAACACTTGTCTCCTTCCCACTAGCTCAGACATCAATTATCGTTCTGTCCTCAAGAGTTATTATTTTCTGTGACTAGGCCTCTCTGCACCATGTTCAGTCCAAAGATAAGAAGCATCTCTGGCTAAATACACTGAGATACTAGAAACCATCGCAAGGCAAACCTGAGTCTTTTGTTAGCTACCTTCAATCAAGCTTAGCTACCGAAGAACTAACACAAAAATAAATAAAATGAAAATAAACAACCAACCCAAACTAAAACTAAAGCCAAACCAGAATCCCCTATGTTCACCATACACATTCTTCATCTCTCTTGACTCTTTATGTCTTGTGCATCATCAAGGCTGATGTGCTGCATTTGATGAATTGCTCTGCCAGGGACCCAAGAGCTCATCCCTTCCCCGCACTGTCCAGCTACTACTGTTAAAGCTGATGAAAGCCCAATGCCTTGCCTGGGGCACGTGGTGTCCTAACTAGTTCTAGTCACATCTGTGCTGCCCCTCATGCAAATGGGTTAATGCTACTTTAAGAGGTGACCCCTGAACCTGGGAAAGGTCTGGTTTTGTCCCATCCGCAGCAGAATGCTATGCTCAGAGAAGAGGAAGCATGTGGAGGCCAATCTTGATTTCTCATCTTTGAAGACTGACATCTGGGTGGCTCAAAAGATAAACAGTGCCCCAAAAGCTCACCTGAAAATCCCCTCTGTCTGTTCTCCTCCCAGAGCCAGGACCTGCTGCGATAGCTGCGTCTGCACCCAGGGCAGCTTGTTCCCCGGGTACATGTCCTGCTGCCGCAGCATGATTTCCTCCAGAGAGCTGCCGAAGAGCGACGGTGTCACGATGGCATTCCTGGCATGGGTTATCTCTTCCACTGTGGGTTTACGGAGGCCCTGAGGACAGAGAAGAGCTCAGTGCAGCTGTGGCACGGCCAGCCTACAGAGAAACTGCCACTTGGGATGGTGGCCGGGAAAGGCCAGGATGGAGAGGGCTGCCCACGCACGTGGACAACTTGCTGTCCCTCCTGGAGCTCAGTTCTTGCTCCGCAGCCTCCACCTCCTCATAGCGGGTGGGGGCATTCAACTCCTCAGGGCCAAGAGGAGCAGAGAGGCTGCTGCCTGATGGCAGGAGGCTGCTTTGGACAGTTTGGGCTCATTTTGCAAGGATTCTATTGCAGTGTTCTGCACATCAGAAGGACTGCTCTAGCTGAATCTCGACCTGCTGGTGCAGCAGAAGGAAGGATGGAGTGGAGCCCAGCCCAGCCCAGCCCTGGCCATGGTGGCCAGCAGAAGGCACGTGCACACTGGCCCAGCTCTGGGCGAGCGCATGGCCAGGGGACAGCCCTCTGTGGAAGGGTAATCCAGCTACGTCCAACTCCAGAGAAAGCTTTGCTCTCAGAGCTGCTAAAGCTCCCTGAACAGCGGCCACTGGGACCCCTTGCTTCCGAAAGATGCCGACAACTGAAAGGGGCTTTGAATCTCCCCCAGCAGAAACTGGGAGAAGCACAGAGCACTGTCAGGGGCAAGAGGCTGCCCAACACGGTGGCCGCTTGGCCGGGACCCCGCGGCCAAGCGGGAGGGATGAGGGGGGAAAGCTCCTGCCAGCCCCCCGTCCTGTGTGATGCCCGTCCCAACGTTTCCTATCCTGCCCCGCAGGCGTGCCGGGAACTGTCACCCTCCCGAGGTATTTCAGGTATTTGCTCGCTGTACATGGACTCCAGATGGCAGGGAGGCCCCAGAGGGATTTGTAGAAATAAAAGAAGAGCAGATCTGGCTCAAAGACCTAGGACGGGGAGGCTGAGGCTGCCTGCCAGCTTTCACAGCCCCGCGCCGAGCCGTGCGGAGGAAGGAGGGGGGTTGCAGATAACCCAGAGCACATCAGCTCCCCTCCCCACCAGCCACCTCCGCTGCATCACTGCAGGAAATGGGAATGAACATCTCTGCAGTAAACCAGGTTCAAGGCCTGGCCCATTAAAGCTCTCAGTGGCAAAGGGAGCCTCTTCCCTCACCTGAAGAAACCAGATGATGGGCATGCCCCGCACAGACAGCTCCTCTTATGCCAGAGACAAGTAAACATCAGTTTTGTCCTCCACGTGCCTAAGGCCAGGGAGCAACCAGCCACACTGCTGCCTGCCAGGAGGGTGATGGGACCTGGGCAGCAGCCTTCTCCCACACGTTCCTGTGGAGATGAGCCCTCAGGCAGCCTCCCCCACCCGCTCGATCTCCATTTCCCATCACTGAATTGGCCATGACCTCGGAGAGTCAGGGGCCTGGGAAGCACAGGCAGCCCACAGGCCCTGGAGCCGGGCAGCCACTCACCTTTTTGCCTCCAGTGACGGCCACTTTCTGGAGTTTCCTGTAGCAGTATTTGGCGTAGGTGCTGATGGGCAGACCTGGCGGGAGGGAGAAACAAGCAGTCAGCTTGCAGCACCCTGCACCCAGCACCCTGCAGCCCTGCAGAGCACTGAGAAGGCAGCTCACGCTGGCACAACAGCCACCCCCTCCTGCACAGCCCATTGTGCGGGCAGGGCAGAGACTGCTGAACCCTCACAGCGAGCATCCCAAAGCCACCCAGCCCTGCTGCCCCATGGCAGGCAGTGGCAGTGCCAGTCAGTGCTTGGGCTTGGAGGGATTTGTCTTCTGAGCCAAGGCTCATAGCTCTGCATCCCCCAGCCCCACTCCTGCAGATCTCCACCTCTCACACAGGTAGCCTGGCCCTGTCCTGACCCAATGTGAGGTGCCCGTTTGGCATTCACAGCCTGGGCATGCATGTGAGCGCAAGTCCTCGCTCCCAGCAGCGTGAGTGGAGCACAGACACGGGGCTGGGCTTTACATCATGCCAAACCTCAGTCAAAGAGCAGGCAGAGCCAGCCTCCTGCCAGGAAAAAATTCAGAGTGTTTTGAACAAATTGTTTATGATTGAAGAACTGCAGCCCTGGGCTATGGAGACAGGCAGCAGCAGAGAAAGGTGTGGGGCCACAGAGACAGCACCGGCCCCAAGAGTGAGCTCAGGACACAAGAAGAGGCGTGGGAAGATGGCAGGGTGTCTCTCATCTTCCTCACTCTCCTGCCTCCAGCCCAGCCTTGCACGGTGGGCTTGGGCACGCTGCGTGACACAGGGAAATCTGACACACCAGAGCTTGGGAACTTCACGGCAGAAGCTGCAAGAACGGCCGCTCTGGCTGCACTTGGTTCAGTTAACTCTGAGGGCGAGCGGAGCCAGGATCCAGAGCTAATCCCTCCCGTCACACCAAGAGAAATGTTTGCACTGACACCACTGATTATTGCTGGGAGAGTCTTTCCGAAACCGTTGGCCTTTTGTTCTTTTTCAAGTCAAACCCAAATGGCTTGCTGAAAGCAGTGAATAGATCTGCCCTATTTGATTCCTTGCCAGGCTCAAAGCTTCCAGCAGAGTTCCAAATACCTGTGGCTTTTAAAAATCCACCTCCTGGTCAGATGCTGCATACTTCAGGTCAGCCTTTCAGACACCAGTTTAGGTAAGCTGGTCAGGAGCCTGGAGTTCCTCAAATCCTCTCAGTGCAGAGGGAGGACAAGCTCTTCCCAAGCACAACAACAATTCACAAAGGTGAGGGATGCGTTTTCCCAGCCAGGAGACAAACCACAGTCCTCGGCTCCTCACAATGAAACAAGCAGTTTCCGCCCAAGGAGGTACAACAGCATCCCCCTCTCCCCAGGCTATGGGAAGAAAAGTCAGTTTTAAGAATTTCTCTCTCTTGGGAATATCAAAAGCAAATATTTCCTGTATGCAAAACTCCTGCTAATCTCAAGCATGATTTGTTCTGGAAATGTCTAAGGATTAAAGAAAACCAAACCAATGAGCTGGTTTGTGATGCTTCCCTGTTCCAGGCTATGGCTTCTGCTGTCAGAATGTGCAGACAACGCTCCAGTGCAACGTGCCATCTACTTTATGAAGGAGGGAGGGGGAGACTGGACTGTGTCTGCCTCACAACAAATACAAAGGAGGCAGCACATTCAATACTAATACGAAATGTTTTGTCACACTGTAATTTTGACATGAAACCCATAATCACCCTAAGAGTTTAAGAAGGTTTGCAAAGAAACTGGTTGCCTCAAAGAGCCTGCTCAGCTGATGTGTGTGCAGCAGCCAGACACGTTCTGTGCTTTCCCAGAAAGCTCCCTGATGCTGGGAAAAGCCTAAAACCTACACCCTGCCCTTTCCACAGTGGTGTCCTGCTCCCAGCAACGACCACGCTGCAGCCCCTCGCTCAGAGGGGACTGCTGGGACACGCGTGGGGCCGACCGGATTGCAAGCAAATCAACTGAAAACTAAACCTGCCCCATGCGCAAGGGACCCACTAATGCCCGTGGACCTGGATCACCAACATAGCAGAGAGAGCCCCGAGGAGGGGGGTGAGCCGTGCTCTGCTGCAGGGAGCACAGACTGAATGGCTCCCCCGGGGGCTCCCAGCCAGAGGATCTCCCCCAGGGGCTCCCACCCAGGGGGTCCCATCCAGGGGCTCCCACCTTCCTTGCGAATCACCCCTGAGGCCAGCACTCCCAGGGCACCGGCAGAGCGAGATGGCCCAGGGAGGTGAGGACAGGCCAGGGGGCAAGCAGTGAGCTGCAGAGGGAAACGTGAGGGAGAGGAGCAGAATTCAGCTTTAGCCTCCCACTCTTCCAAACCGGTGACTTGACTCAACCATTTGGCCGCTTTTAGGAGGCTCAGCTAGAGCCTGGCTCCTGGCACGCAGCTCATCAGGCACGGTCAGTCCTCCTGACCAGGTACCCCCTCTGCTCCACACCTCACACCCCTCAGCACAGGCTGGAAAGGCTCATACTGAAGGCAATTCCACTTCTCTGAGCACATCACGAATCCGTGAAATCCAAGTTATCTGTTATTTCCTGTGGTACCACAGTAGCCCCAGGAGTTCAGGAACAGAAGACGACTAACAACCCACACAGTGAAAAACAGTTTGCAAAGGAAAATATTTTTCCATGTGCTGGCCTAGAAACATGTGCAAAGAGCTTCTTAAAGAACCTCTCCTTTTATAACAAGTTAAAATCCAGGCAGGGCACACACAGGAACTTACCTTCTGGAACAGACTTGAAAGCTCTCCTGCCAAAAAATGTCTTGAAAAATGCAGCAATGTGGATTCAGCAGCAGGCCACGGGACACGTATTTAAGCAGAGCTGAAGCTGTTGTCTCAGTATTTCTCCCACCTACCCTGTCCTCTCTCAGCTCTCAGCCTGGCACAGACAGAGCAGGCTCTGACTGCAGCCCCATCTTACTGTGCTCTGGAGCACAGAGCCTCCTGAACAGCTCAGCTGGGCTTTGCTTGGTGCTGCTCTCCTGCCTTAGATCTGCCCAGACCCCCCTGTTTTACAGCAGTTTTAGCCCTTGTCCTCACACCACCAGTGCATCAGGGAACTGCTTGAGAGAGTCCAGCGCAGAGCCACAAAGGGGATGAAGGGAGTGGAGCATCTCCCTGCTGAGGAAAGGCTGAGGGAGCTGGGTCTCTTTAGCTTGGAGAAGAGGACACTGAGGGGTGACCTCAGTAATGTTTATCAATATGTACAGGGTGAGTATCAGGAGGCTGAAGCCAGGCTCTGCTCAGTGACATCCAATGATAGGACAAGGGGCAATGGGTGCCAGCTGGAACAGAGGAGGTTCCACATAGATATGAGAAGAAACTTCTTCACAGTGTGGGTAACAGAACACTGGAACGGGCTGCCCAGAGGGGCTGTGGGATCTCCTTCTTTGGAGACATTCAAAACCCACCTGGATCTGTTCCTGTGTGGCCTGCCCTGGGTGATCCTGCTCTGGCAGGGGGGTTGGACTGGATGATCTTTTGAGGTCTCTTCCAACCCCTAACATTCTGTGATCCTTCTACATCCTAGTAATGCTGCTCCCTCACCACTCCCCACATGGGAACTGCCATGCTTCATCAGCCCAAAGGGCCGTACGAGTCAGCAACCTACATCTGTCAGCAGGAGGATAAAAAATGGACACAGGATGTCTGAAAAATGAGTATGCCCCATCAAAAATCTCTGGGCTAACAGCATGTGGGAGATACCCCGGGGCAGTGCTGCGCTTGGACCATTAGCCATCAACTGACAGACCTCACTTCTTTGAATTTAGCCCGTTTCTTCCTAAACCTGTTTCTGCTCCTGACATGTACAACGCTCTGCTCTACTGACTCTAACAATTTGATTTTGTGCTTCAGGACAGAGAGCTCTAAAGCCTGCAGCCCCACAACAAAATCAAGTGGTTTCCAATTCTTCTGCTATGACAAGCAATGAGAAATTTCCTTTCTCTCACTTCCCCCAGGTGACCTGCAGTTTCTTCCAGCCCACTGGCATTGTCCCTTCTTCTCCAGGTCCAGCTCCTGCGGGGCTTCCCCTGCCACAGTCACCAGCCCTGGAGGGACCACGGGCAGGACGTGCAGAGTGGGCACAACGCGACTACAGCCGAGCGCTGCTTCGTTCTCTGTCCCTTTTCTACAAGCTCCTGATCCTCTGTTTGGTTTCTGATCGCTTCCAGCACCACAGAGACATTTCTGGAAACTCATATACAGGCTGTAAAATGGCTTTCCCTCCTTGAAACAGCCACATAATAGTCTCTCACTGCATGTGCACTTAGGGATGTCTTTGCTTTTGTTGACAGAGTTTTCTCTGCCGCTTGATCCCTCAGTTACTCACTCTTGTGCGATCCCTCTGCGCCTGTAGTTTGTACAATCCTGAATAACTCTGTACCAACACTGAGCTGCCAGCTCATTATTTGCCTCCTTGTACAGACCCAAAGCTCAGCTTACATTCCTGCAGGATCAGCAGACAATCCTCCTTCTGAAAACACATCATTTATTTCTACCTGTTATTCTTCTCCCTATCAGTGGATTATCGATCCATGAAAAGATCTTGCACCACTTTCATACTTCATTTGCCCACAATCATGCCAGAAGACAAAGACCGCAGAAGTAAGCGTGGGAAACATCAGAATTATTTCCTTGGGTGCATGTCAGATGATAACTGTTTATTCACCCAACTGTTTACCTAAGAAGAAAAGTGTGTGTGTGAAATCACGGCTTTAACTCTGTTTTTCCCTGGAAGATTTACATACATGCCTACATATCTACTATTCAGTTCTGCTTGAAGATAGTACATTTAGTGCCCTGATGGATTTGTCTGCTAAATTTCTGCTACGACATCCATAAGCTTCGAAGTATTTCAGAGCTACTAATAGAGCTACTTCTCAGAACGGCCTTGAAACTTCAGGGAGCTGCATCCTATGCACCCCTCACACATCTGGCAAGTGGGGCCGGTGGGGCAGACGTAGGTACGCTGAGGAAATGCTTGACCTTTCCAGCCAGCAGCAGATAGAACCTGGCGTGTTCCTGCAGGATCTCCCCTTGCTTCAGGTACAGCTCTGAGACTGGGCACCAGAAAAAATCCTCAGCGTTATCAGTCGCTTGTGAAAAAGCTGATTCGAGAGACCTGCTGGCACTCCTCACTCCTTTGCTGCATCCCTTGCCATCCTTGCAGGAGCCAGCAGCAGCCTGCAGACCATCTCGTCTGTTCTAAAGCCCCAGTTCACTGCCAGAGCGGATCTTCCACGTGCCAGAAAGCAGAGGGTCCAGCAAAGGGAACAGCATGTGACCTGCCACCAGAGCCCCAGCTGAGGCCACACAGGCACTGCTGACTTTCAAATGGTTCATTCTGGAGACTTTATAAAGCAATCCTGGCAGGCCCTGGTCATAACATTTCATATATATAGATTAAAAATGTATTTATATTATTTTATTTATTTATTTTTAGACTAAAACTACTTCTATCTGCCTAAGCACACCACCAGCACACAGAATATAGACAAGCAACTGCACAGAAGAGTCTGCTCAGCCCACAGACAGAGCAGGCCGTGCACAGAGCAATCTCCGAGTTGCCATCCCATAAAGATAGCAAAGTCCCTACCAGCACAAGCAAAATGACTTTTGAGGGCTCAGAGTGGGCTGAACTCTCCTGGGCCTGAACAGTAAAGGAAAAAAGACATAATCCTACCAGAAACATGACCCCCTGTGCAATTTCAGGTCTCTGCTCCGAATCCCACCAAAGACAGAAAAGTGACAGACGTTCCTACAGCAGCGGCTGCAGCCAAGGGGCCTCCTCGGCCACTTCCCAGGCTTGCAGCTGCCTCGGGGGAGCAGTGACACAGGGAACCTGCCAAGGGAGAGCCTGCAGTGTCCACATCTCACACGCCTGCCTGCTGGCATCAGGTAGGGCTCAGCACTGCAGGAAGTTGGGCTCCAGCTCTTCCGTATTAAAAATGCTGAGGTCACAGGATAGAAACTGCTGCCTGATAGGAATTTACAGAGCTGGCTCAAGTTTCCCGAAAGCAATATAAAAATAAAATCTGAATGGACTTTGTCTAGCAAGACTTTAGCCAGATAAAGTATTATCCTGCAGCCAGCAGCTAAAACCTGAGGCTGGAGGAATACATGAGCTCTTGTCCACTCTGCAGAGGTGCTACTGCAAGCCCTGGACTGCAGAGTCCAGGAAGCATGGGCAAGGGGAAGCCAGGACTGGGCAGAAAAAGGCAGTTCCCTTCGCCAGGTATCAGTGTCCTCCCTGACGGTCCTCTGGCTGGGTGGTGGTTTACAAAACCCATTACTGCAACAGAGGCAGGTTCTTCTCAACACACTGGCTCGTATGGCTTCTAGAACTGGAACGTGCTACAGGAAACTCCATGGCGTACACAGACCAGCTGAACTACAGTCCCAGGTCTGCACCCCAATTAAAATCCCTTTTCTCACAAAACTGTGAGTGAAAGGTGTTCCCCCCCTGCCACCACACCGCCATCTGTCCCGCGTGCTGCCCAGCTGCCACCCGCTCTGCTGATCCATGCTCTGGTCAAACCTCTCACACCAGCCACCTGCAGTAAGGTTTCCTGAATCTATGTCCATGCACTTCAAGAAATGGTCTGACTGTTAGCAGAGTTCAGCATTCTCGCCTGTCCGAGGTCAGTGCAGCCCTCCCTCTCGGTTCCCTGCACGCTGTGCCTCCCCTACCTTCATCCTCTGTGTTTTGTTTCCTCTTTTTCCTGGATTTTGAGTTCTTCTTGGTTTTCAGATCCACAAGCTCCTTGATGCGCTGGGCAACTGAAAATTCAAAAGAGGCTCTGGATTACCAGTGTGCAATGACAACATACCAAAGCCCATGACTGCCCTGAGCCATGGCAGCCAGCCTAACTCCAGCATGAAGAGGGCTGCTTGGGGAAAACCCCGTACCACAGCCAGCTCCAAACACACCAGTGAGGCACCCAGAACATCACTCAATTTCTCCAAATGGCCAAAGAGTTGAGAAAGGGATCCATGCAGCAAGCTTGTGCCTAAATAAACATTCTGCCTAAATACCATCAGAAGGAACAACCCTCTCAAATAGTTCAGATTACTTCTCCTTGCTGCCTGGACACTGGTACTGGCATGGTGACTTTTTTGCTCCTGGGCCAAGCACTGCTGCAGGGAATGAATGGTTTGGGGGAGAAGTGACAAGGGTTTAGGATCCTCATAAAATCCCAGACTGGTGCTGCACATCCAGCAGTTCAGTGAAGGAACCCTACACAAAGGCTACAATCATGAAACCAGAAGGCAGGGGTTGGTATTGCACCACCAGTGCCCCCAGGGCCCACCACCACTGTGCTCACTGGCAGGGGCAGAGGTGCTGGGGCAGAACTCCTGCACCTGCCCTGGAGATGTGGAGGGGTTGGGGTTTTTTTGTTGGTTTTGTTTTTTTGCACAGGATGCTATAGCAATTCCAAACTGAGGTCATAACTGAACGCATGCTGGGTTGGTCCCCAAGGCTTCTGAGAAACAGATAAAATGAACCTATTCCCAGCAAAAGCCAGTATCCTTCTGGATCCCCAACTGTTTGCCAAGCTAAAGCCTGTTAGCAATGTTTGCAATGGCTCCCTTAAAAATTTCTGTATTAAGAATCATCTTTTTTTTTTCTGTTTGTTTGTCTGCTTTAAGGATCATTGAAGCAAATCATGTCTTCAGGGAACCCAAAGAAACTCTACCCTTGACAGGTCCACATCAGCTCCCTTGAGTGCTGATCTTCTGTTGCTGATCAGAGAGATAAGCACAGTCCAAAGGCTGGTCTTTCTCTGCCAGGCAAGTGAGAATTTCAGGGAGATGAGCTGGTGGCAGCTTCATCTCAGCGAGGAAGGCCGAACTTGCCCAGCACACAGTGCCCTGTCTGATGGAAACCACAGCACTGGCTGGTGACTACCTGTTTTTTCAAGGACCAGACAACCCTGAGTAAGTGGCCCAACCCACTGGCAGGGACAGAGCGGGTGCGCGCGAGGTACGTACTGTTCTCATCACCGTCAAGGTGGCGATAGATGTAACCTTCCAGGTAAGACTGAAATTTGGGTGACGGGGAGAAAAAGGCCAGGCTGATGGCCATCAGTTCCCAGCCCCACGCCAGGCTTCGGTAGCAGGCGTTGTCCGTCGTCTGCCGGATCAGCTGGATGTAGAGCTCGTCCCGTAAGCCCTGCACGCTCCAGCACTTGGTGACCGTGACCAACGCCACGTGATTCCGGTCCATGCGAGTCTGACGGTCTCCCATGTAGCTCTGCACCAGTTTGAACATCTCACAGGCCTCTTTCTTGATGGTGCGGTTGCTGGTGATGAGCATCGGCTTTTTGATAGAGCCCCCGTTCCAGGACAGCATGTTGGAGATGGAGATCCTGCGGCGGAAGATGCCCTGCGTGTGCATGTTGAGGTTTTTGGAAGCCCAGTCTGCCATGCTGCTCTGAGAGATGGGCTTCCGGAGAGTGTTGTAAGGGAAATGGTATCCGATGCAGCTGCCAGGCTGGCTGCTGCTCTCCTGCTTGGGCTCCAGCTCTATTGTCCCAGGCTGCAACGGAGAAGAGATGGGTTAAAAGCAGCTTAGATGACTCCTTTCCCTGGCTAGGAGTTATCAACAGCGAGTCACGAGGCTACCAGCAACTGCAAAGTGGTGAATCTGAACATAAGGTGATTTTGTGCAGAATTGGTGGCTGACATCTGCAGTTGTGCAAGAGCCTGGTGGCACAGCTGCACACTGATGCTGTCCCCAAGGGAAGTGCTGGGACAAGTCCAAGTTGTCCCAGAGCTCCAGGGGACAGATGAAGCAGGAACTGGGCTGACTCCCAGAGCAGCAGTACAACCTTAAGTTTACCTTAAGAGGTTGGACTAGATGACCCTTGAGGTCCCTTCTAATCTGGTATTCTATGATAAATCACGTTTGAGTTGGTGAAGTGAGGGAGACCAGATATTTGCATCAGTCAACTTTCACCACCAATGGAGGTGGCTCTCATCCACACCCTAGAGACACACCACGACCTCCTGCCTGGTCCTCAGCCTCCACAGGGAAGATAGAGGCAGTTGCTACAGACCCAGGGCTTCTGTGAGTACCACTGCACAGGACTCGGGGACACCTCTGTGATGACAGGCATAATCTTCCCCAAATTAAATCAGACCTAGGGACAGCTGCTCCCCACCCACAGTCTGCAGCGACCAAACACATTTGCTCCAGGGACAAGTCCACTGATCACAGGTTTACAGAGATAAGCAGCAGTAAAAAAGACCTTCCTCCTCCTCCCCAGTGCTGTATGCAGTTTTCACATGCAGCCCTCGTCCATCTTTCTTCCCCAGTGATTGCTATGGGTAATAATGATAAGTTCATAATTAGAGCTTTGGTAGTAATGATCCCTAGAAAATGATGTGTAACAACTACTTGTGAGAGTAAGACACTTATTTCGCCCATCCAGAATTCTCTGTTTTGGCTGGAATTGGCAGCCTGGGACACATTAAACTCCAACACCCAACAAGTTGTTTTAGGAAACAGATTTTTTTGTTAAGACTTGAAATTCTCACATACAGCCACTAAAACATAAACAGCCCATATTTTGAGTTCTCCAAGGAGATCTCCAGCAAGCAGGAAAAAGCCAAAAAAAGATAATCTTGAGGTTTTTGGTTTTTAAAGGAAGACTAGGAAACAGAAATACTGTAAATTTGAGGTTTGCAGTAGAAAAACTGAAATAAAACATGCATTTTCCTTCTTTGCACATCACCTTTAACTTGTGTGCCACACACTATTCCAGTCCTGGCCTACAGTCAACCCCAAAATACACGCTCGTCCTTACACAGCAAGTCAGTGTTTCCTTCTTAGTAAGGAGGAACTGTTGAACTCATGACAAAGGCTTGTGCAGTCCAACCCTTCCCTATCACACACCCAACGTGTACCTACACGTGGATGAGGGGATTAGCACACATCACATTCCAACTCTTATTGCCAGCCTGGGGCACAATCATTTCTCCTGCTTTCCTACTTCATTTTGGTTTTTAATCCCTTGAGCTACCCCTCTACCTCCTCACCCTCTCTGAATTCACTCAACACACTGACTAAAATCCCCTGCCTGCAGTTCTTCTGTCATCTCCATCCTCGACCTCTTTCAATCCACCTTCCATGCCTGAGGTTGGGTTTCCTCCTACCACCCTAATTGCTCCTTCAGCCTACTGCTTCTGCAGATCAGCTTCGTCATACTCTCTAAAGGTTCAACAGGCTCTTGGCTCTCTTCTGTCTTGATAGAGTTTATCTCTCAAGTCTTGCACACGAAATTACCCAGCTATTATCTTTGTGCCGACGGTGCACATCCAACTCTGCTCAGCCTGTCCTAGAACTTCTGCCCAGCCTACTTGGACAATGAATTTCCTCGTCTCCCAGTTCTCTTCTCCATCACCAATGCCCAGCACAGGACACATCACTGGTGACTCAAGCCACGCACTGTCGTTTCCAGGCAAGGCAGCAATTTTGCTGCCGTATTCTCTGCCATCTCCTCCTCTCCTCACTCGGACTCTCACATCTCAGAGTATTTCTGTAAACAGAGTATTTATTGACTGGTTGCCTTTACCGCAACATCCACCTCCTTACATCTTCCACTGTATTCTCCTTCTCCACTGTACCACGCATGAATAATTTTTCTTCATTTTCAACGTCATTTGCAGCCTTTCCCCAACCCACCATCTCTTGTGCATAATCAAGACATCAAGTCTCAGCTCTCCCTGTCAATACAACGAGGTGTAACACATCCCAAAGAGTGGAGAGCGGTCTTCCAACAAGTCTAAAGAGGCTGTGAAATGAAACTGCTGAGCTTATTATTAACTGTAATTAATATTAACTGTAACATGCGAGTTGTGTAAACTCAAACTGGCCTTGGGCCTGAAAAAGGGAAAATGTGGGAACATGACATTGGTTTTAAAAAGGATTTCAGGTGAAAGCAAAGCAAAATCAATCAGAAATTACAACAAAGTGCAGAATGCACACACGTAAATTTGATACAGTGAAGAGGTGTCAGTCTGGCTTTTAAAGAGAAGTTTCACCTCACAGGTCTACTGGAGCAATCTGAAATGGTGAAGGAACTTTGGCAAGTTTCTTCATGAAAAGTCATGCACTAGCAAACAGGAGAAAGACAGAGCAAAGGGTTAAAATAAATAGCCACTTTTCACACTGGAGATTTGTTATCAGCTGTGCCCTTGCAGAAGAGATGCAGCGACTGACACAAGAGATTCAAATCCTGACACCTGCACCCCACCAACTCTGGCCATCCCAGTGCAGAAAGGACACGTGAGGGCAAAGGCTACCAAAGAAGGCACGAGTGACAGTAAAATGACCAGGTAGATTTAACACAGCAGAGCTACCTGCAGCGCCAAGGGCTTGCTGCATAGAAGCCCCTGCACAATTCCCCCTCCTCTCACACCACTGGCCTGAAACGGGGTCTCCACCTGCCCAGCTCTGGAGCTTTGTGACCTCTTTGCTATTCTGCAGGTACAGACGCGTTCAACCTGCTGGACACCCCCTAAACCGCCCCGGGGGGCAGAGCAGGGACTCAGCTCTGCACCACGACAGCCCAGCGAAGGTGTGCACTGTCACCTGGGGTGGATGGGGACGTACCTGGGAAGAGTGGCGCGTAGCATCTGATGAAGCCAAGCTTGTCTGGCTGGTCACATTCTTCTCTAAAGAATCTATTTTCTCAAAAGTCCTCTTCTGCCTCACTGTGTCCTGTGGAACAGCCACATTGTTGGGAAAACTGCCCCTGCTCTCCAGGCCCTGTCTATACAGGGACCTATTACTAGCTGAGACATCGTCCCTTGAGCTCCGGCTGACGCATTTTTTCAAGTGGTCAGACTGAAATCTGACTTTGCTGCTCTCTGCTGGGATGCCACTATCCAGGCTTTCGGCATCGAGGCTGGCTTTGCTTCCCCTGCAAGCTGCTGACCTGCCCACCACAGCACGCATCTCAGCAATCAGTTTATCATTCAGAGCCGTGAGCTCGCTGCTGCTGCCCACAGAGCCAGGTCTTCCTTGACCTGTCCCTTGCCTCCTTCCTTTCCTTCTTCTCAAGCTTGGAGAAGGGCCAGTCGAATAACCAGAATCCTGATGGCTTATACCAGTTGGGTACTCCTGAGTTTGCAGGCTATTCTGCCGACTGTGGTGGGCTTCCATGTTCTTGAGGACATTGGCTTCCAAGATCCTCCAAGACTGCTTGAAGCTGTCCTTTGGAGTAAGCTGACCAAGCATTTTAGTAGAGGCATCAGCTGTCGCAGAGGAGGAGTGGGAGAGTTTGGAAGACTGGTCAATGTTGACCATGTGTTTTATATATTCTCTGCCAGCTGGGCTGTATTCAGTGGAAGAGGGATTTCTTGCATGCTTCTTTGCAGCTTGCTGCTGTTGCATGCCTGGGTGCTGCAATAATTTGGTTGGCTGCAGCTGCTTTTTTAAGCTATTGCTTGGTGACCTTGGTGGAGACATCCTACTCATTCCGATGCTTTCCGTGTCCATATCTACTGGAGGCTCATCATAAATTGGAGACTCTAAAGATGGCTCATCATATATAGGTGCAGGGGAGGCGTACTTGGGGGATGGAGGCTGGGGGGTTCCTGTCCGGCTCCTTGGAGGTGTTTGAGAAGTTGGGCCGTTCATCAGCACAAGGCAAAACCCACCATTCTCCGTCTTTTTGATCTGCATAGACTGCTTTGTTTCTCCTGGAGGCATTTTCTTTGTGGCTCCAGGGCTCTGGGATGTGGATTGAGGCTTAGCATATATGGCTGGTTTTGGAAGAGGTTTTTGACTGATAGTCTCTGGAGCGCTCTGCAGCTGAACCGAACTGTTTGAAGGGCTCTGCATCTGCCTCAAACTGTTCACTTTGACCAACATGGCTGCTTTTGTGCCTGGCAGAGGCTGCCAATGGGTAGGAGTCTCCCTAAAGGAAGAAAAATACAAATATAGGGAATAATTTAAGAATTACATAAAGCTTAGTATCATCTGCTTCCACTCAAATACCAGATTGCTAATCTCAAAGTGCCTGGAGATTCCCCAACCAGTTATATCAGCTCCTCATTGTTTTTTTCCTGGAGATCCTCCTTCCCAAAACAGAAACATGCTGTTATTACACACATGATAAATTTCTGAGTCACGAACAGCAGACTGACGAGATGAAACAAGTTCATCATACTATAACCTGTCTGGTATCAGCAGAACCGAGACAGGAAACAACCTACGCTTCCCAAGGCTCATTAGCTAGCACGGCACATCAGTTTAGGACCAGTAAACTATGCCGGACCACTCAAGCAGTGAGTTGGAAAATGGTCCCAAGGGTGAAACTGCGATGACAGTCCTTCCAGACCACTTAGATCCAAGTTTCTAAATGCATGTTTATTTTGCAGAAAACCCTCTGAGATCTATGGGAGGCGTAGGGGGGTCCGATGTCCGCAGCTCCCAGGACGTGTGCTATACTTCCATGCAACCCACCAAGCCTCTGTGTAGAGCATCCTCCCAGTCTGGTCCAGATGCCCTCAGATCTGGTTACCTTTGCCAAATCTGCTGGCTCTGCTCAGCTCTCATGGCTGTGAAACCCTTCTCTGCTGGGAGTATTCTCTAACCCATGGTGGTACTCGGGATCCACCACAACCCAACACGCCCATTGCAACATCTCGGTCCCAAAGGCACATTCTGCAATGTAATAACAACCTGCTGTCAGGCTGTGGCTACAGCTGGTCTGCGCTTGCGAGCTCTGAGGAAAAGGCAGTGGAAAGGCTGTTAAACCAGCCTGGGATTCCAGGGCTGCAAAGGCACCACTATCCCCTCTTAAACCTGGCCCCATTTTGTGCCCTCCCTCTGTGTACCCACTACTGGCCATCACTGGGTGAGACTCGAGGGTGCACTGCACACGCCCCGTCTGCAACAGGAGGTGTTCCCATAACACCTTCACAGCCATTTTGCTCTGTTTGAACCTGAACGCTTGTGTCCCACCCCACTGCTGATGTGCCCTGCACAGCCCCTGCGCTGGCAGACGGACCTACCCTCCAGCACATGCCCAGAGCTGCCTCCACGTGATGCTACCCCCTGCTTGTGTCTTCCCCGCCAAGACCCGAGATATCTGGACATCCCAACCCTCTTGAGCTCTGCTCCTGCCCTTCAGAGACCTTCTGCCTGCTGGGTTCCAGCCCCCTCCTTCAGCATGGCTTCCCTGGGCACCCTCTGCCTGTCCTCCACCCCACAGCTCTCCCGTCGGCAGGAGGTATCTGCTCACACCCCGCTCTCCCCACACTCCATCCCAACAGGACACATCTGCCCCACGGCAGCAGCCCCACATCACTGCGGGTGCCCTATTTTACCTGACCCCCCCCCCCCCCCCCCACCTCCCCCCCCCCCCCCCCCCCCCCCCCCCCCCCCCAGCCCCCCCCCCCCACGCGGGCCC
>WTSP01024242.1:0-49236 GCA_025331215.1 Actenoides lindsayi | reverse complement strand
GCTGTTTAGCCTGGAGAAGAGAAGCCTGAGAGGGGATCTTATGAATGGTTACAAATATCTGCAGGGTGGGGGTCAAGGAGAAGGCTCTTGTCAGTGGTGCCCTGGGACAGGAGGAGAGGTGATGGTAATGAGGGGAAACACAGGAAGTTCCACCTCAACATGAGGAGAAACTTGTTGACTGTGAGAGTGACAGAGCCTGTGCCAGGCTGCCCAGACAGGTTGTGGAGTCTCCTTCTCCAAAGACTTTCCAGCCCCCCCTGGCTCTGTTCCTGTGTGGGCTGCCCTGGGTGTTCCTGTGTTGGCAGGGGGTTTGGACTCGATGTTCTCCAGAGGCCCCTTCCAACCCCTCCCATTTTATGAAAAAAAAAAAAAAAAAAGTGATCAGGTAAATAAATGCTGCATCATAACAAGTGTCAGGGTACAGTGTTAAGACTGCCCACATTTCTTAGGGTCGACACACTTGTTTTTTCAGTGCTGATGTTTTTTCAGCAACGTGTGGGTGAGAGAAAGGCAGGGGCAGGCAGAAAGAGAAAAGAGAAAGACTCTTACTGCTGCAGTTCTTCTCCAGTTCAAACTCATTGTAATTGAGTGTTAATTTTTCTTAAATTAGAAATGATTAAAAAAACTGTGGCCAGGGTTGTAATGTGAGATGATCCGAAAAGGAGGGTTTGCTTTTGAACCACTGCAGAATGAATTGCAATCTTAACAAAGTAAATGGCTTGTAAATATATCTAGTAATTGTGTATTAATGGAAACTGTTGTGCACACACTGCACATGCCTCTTTGGGGCTGCAAAATTTGACTGTCATTCAGAGATTTGATTATAAGAACCTTTTTTGTAAAAAAAAAAGTCTGGAACAAATGGAAAAACTCATGGTTCAGAGCACAAGCCAGAAGAGAGTCAGGTCAAGAATATTTTTCTCTAGGCAAACTGTTTTCTAATAGCTCATTTCAAGGCTTTGTGTTCTCTCTAGGAAACACCCAGCAGTGGCCATTTGCAGAGAGAAGATACAGTTCTGACCTGGTGCTTTGTCATTTTGTGATATGGTTTTGTAAGACTTCCTCATTATAAAGAAGAAATTGCTAAATAGATTTTAAGCTAAAACAGACAAATATCTAGACAGCCTACAACATAACAGGGTAAAGATCAAATTCTACCCTTGCTTAAATTCAACCATCTCATTAACATTAATAGGGCTGTATGTGTAACTGATAGCAAAATTTGGCTAGTAAACCTTGAAGGACTTCAGTTTAATAAGAGATTTTTATGTACAGGCCAGGAAAATAACAGCTGAAACTGATAAAATGCAATTTATATCACCATAACGACAGTGCCTAGTGGTAAGATATTGGGATTTTTATATTTATTTTTTTTTCCCCCTCTTCAAGTGGGTAAAGATTGTTCCCAGACTGAAGCCTTCATCAAAAGCCAACTTTTAACTGCAAGAAAAATGTCTGAACTGGTGAGTTAAGCCTTGCAGACCTCTTTTTTTTTGATGCTGGAAATGTTAGCGTGCAGTCATCTGGTACAAAACCCACCGCGGTAAGTAAGGACTTTGTCAATGTAGCATCTTTGCAAAATTGGGAAGTAGGATCATCTCTCTGTTGTAGTTTTATCTTTCTTCTTAAATATGTCTTAGGGAACCTGGGTCTTTTTTTCAGGAAGCTCTCATACCTTATGTATTACCTCTCTAAATAAAAACACTTCAGTTTAAACTCTGCAGTCCTTGATATGTTCCTAATGAAAAAAAAAAATCCTCAGAATTTCCATGCTTTGAAGAAATTTTGGAGTTGTCCTTTGTGCTTCCACTTCTAACATGAATAAATATGTGATTGCCATTTTCACATTATTTATTCATATGGAAGAACCATGATGAAGAAGATGACAGTTGTGGTCAGAAATATTTCCATCCACGGCTGGGGACTCACCTTTTTATTCTGCTTCTCTGAGATGTTAAATATCAGAAGTAGCGTGTAATCAAGGAATAGAAAAAAAAAATGTAATAAAATACTGTAATCCAAAAATACACTTTCATTCCAGAGGGTGAGGCTCACAAAACCTGTGAAGTTTTATCATTCCCGGCTTTGTGCACAGACAAACACAACTTTCTTGCTCTTTCAGCACAGCTTCTGCTGGTTGGCTGTGCTTAGAGAGAAATATTATAGCCATGAGCTATAAAAGACATCCAGTATTTCCCTTATACCATAATATGTGAGGAGCTCAGAGTGCTCTATGTCACACTTCCAGATCAAGGAGCTGTTTAGAACTGAAGGTTTTTAATTATTATTAGCAGTTTAGATGAGATGTATCCCTCACATGCCCAAATGTCAGATAATACCCACCCTGTACATCACCGAATACAACCTGTGGCCATGAGAAGGGACTCCCAGAATCTCCCCGTTACCCCCTAGAAATTCAGAGCTTGGTTAGGCATCTGAAAGTCAACTGCAGGACCTGGCAGCATATGTTTTCATTTCAATACCTGCACGTAGAAATGACACTTATACTCAAACACTTGGCAATACACGTTACGGGGTGTCAGTGCTACACAATCAGCTGCTTGCAGGAGTCACAAAATCTCAATTAAAACAAAGAAAACGGCATGTTTTGTTTTTTCTGTGAGCAATAGGAACCAGGTACTTTAGCAAAGCAAGATAACTCAAGAGCTGATGAATAAATAATGCCAGTGGATGAATAATTTAAGTGTAGTGTCAGATGCCTTGAACAATCTTTATCCTTGAAACAATAAAACGTGACCATGTGCAGTATGGTTGTGTGCCGTACAGAGAGGCCGTATTAATTAATTAATTAATTAGTGCCCTGCTTTTGGAGAGCTGGACTGTAAGTCTTCAGAAGGTGTTGAGCAATTCCACATGCAGCACTTGTCAGGGAGCCCGAGCATTAAGCTCCTACCCTGAAGTTTAGGAAGGACACGTGTCTTTTCCCAGGTTGTTATGCTTTGCCTCAGCTGCTGAGGATAGAGTAAAATGCTGTTAGGTGAAGCTGATTAAAGTATTTCAGCCATGCAGAGAATTGTGGGGGACTTAAATTGCAGCTGATATATAGGTAGGAAAAAAAAAGAAAAAGTTTTTCCATGTTTTTCCTCCCTAGAAGAGGGAGGGAAGTGTTTTAGAAGGCAAAGGAGCCTTTAGCTACTCTTTGCTTTATTTAATATAGCTGATTAACATCATTCCTCCAGGTGTTTTCAGTAATTGAAAATCCAGGCTTAGAAAGCCCTTCTGCAAAACTCCCTTCTCTAGGTATGTGGTGTCCTTGCCCCTTTCCAGACCTGCCCACCACGACACGTAGCTGGCTTTGCTCTGCAGGGAGTGTCAGAAAACAGATGTTTTGGCATCCCTGGTAAGTCCTGTGGTAAGGGGTGGCTTTGGATAGATGTGGTGAGTTTGGGCTTACTCAGTCTAAAGGAAAACAGGGGTTTGCCTGTGAGAAAGAAAGGATTGCTTTCATTGATTTTATTATATAATTTATTTTTTGAGGACTCTGCTTTCTTTGAAAAGGAAATTTTTACATATATAAATGGAAGATCTTTTGAAAATGCCCACGAGGAAAATGTTTCTCTCTTGATCTTTCATAGTGATCCTCACACAAAAGATTATTTTTTTTTAAGGTTATTTGAGTGATTCAAGACAAAAGTCTTTCACTGTTGGAAGACATGTGTGAAGTAAGAAACTGTTGTAGTAAAGCCAAATTCAAGATGTGTAGTTCTACAAAAGAATTTATTTCTAAATATAATATGAGAAAATGGGGAACATAGGATCTCTTTTAACCTGGTATAGTCTGGAGTCGAACCATGGTTCAGTTTTTATAACACTAAGCATTTTGGCAAATACTCTTTTTGGGCTTTGGCTTGGACTGTTAATAAATACAATGAAAGACAGGAGAGAGAGATGCTTTATCTATTTTGGTGGGGAAGAAATAGGAGATGTACTTTGCAGCTAGACGTTGGTGAGGACGTGTTGTTAAGGTGCTTGTGCTATAGGAGGTTAAAATTAAAATACACTTTGTGCTGTAACTGCAGCTAGCACGTTGTGATACATGAGACCTGAAAAGTGTAATGTTTGAGATTTTATTTTTTTTTTTCAGGTCAGGAAAGTCTCGGTTTGCTTGTAGCATGTAGACTGAAGTATCTCCTGAGCATGGACTGAGGGAGAGACTTCTTGCTATTGACAAATTGCCAGACTTCTAATAGTAGTTGAACTCTTATTATTGGTGTAATTAATGTTTTATTTCCATTGTCATGGTGTCTATTGAGATTTCTTGAGCTTTGGTAATATTTTTAATGCTCTGTAAGTTTCAAAATGAACATCTCATGCAAAAGCCCATCATCTGCCTGGTTCATAAGCACAGTAGAAGTCATATGCAATAGTTTTGGGAGTGGCAAACACCTCTTTTTTCCTGCTTTAATTTTGGCTTTCATTTCTTTCATGTTTCTCTATCTTGCACTACAGAAAAGATCTGGATTGTGTGACTGGGACACCACAATTAATTTAAACCAGACAAATGTCACTGTTCATTTAGACGTACAAATACCAAAATGCAAATAAAAAGCCAGTCGAATTCCTCTATAGAATTATTTTTCTTTTTTCTTCTTATATTGCCATAACAATTAAAAATGCTGGATCAAAAATGAGGGGAAAAGTAGACCACCTTTTTGAAAAGCTGGCATCTTAGTGTACAAAGGCTATTACAGAGCTAAAGAAAAATTTAGATAATATATCTTCACAGGAGTGTGGAAATATTCCTGAAACTTTAATAGCTGGATTTATAATGAGTGAAATCCAATGCTAGTCAAGAAGGGAATCTTACCTTAAGCAGATGTCTGCCCCTGTCTATCTACACCATTATCTGTAGTGTATTGGTGTTTATAGTGATTTGGTTGCAACAGGGAATGGCAACAAGAGGGTGCAATATTAATAAAGCAAAGTACTATAGGGAATATATTTGAAGCTGAAAGTCTGATGTCTATATTTTGAATTCTTGACCAGTTGTATGATTTTAAGTCCTTGGTCCTGTCCCTGAGGTTGAGTTTAATCCCTCTTTCCTGTTAGTGGTTCAGACAATTATTGTATTATATTATAAGCAGGCAATGAGGTGAGTGAAATAACTGTGGAAGTGGGGAGTAGGGCAAAGACAGAAGTTGGGACAGGTTTTTAAACTTATTTAAATGTTATTGTGTCACTGAAAATAAGAATCTCGGGGCAGATATCCCCAAAAAGCCATGTGGAAAGAGGAAAGGCAAAACACTCTGCCTTGTTGTCCAATGGCATCATCTTAAACTTAAGTAAATGGATACTGGGAGGTATATAATTTGTGAAGGAGCCTGCTCTGGAAGCAGCACAGATACTACAGCCCCTTCATTTAATGTGCTCTCAAAAATGATAATTATTATTTTTGTTGCTTGTTTTAAATACAAGATTTAGGAGTTGTTTGTCATTTACTTTCTTAGTTTTGCCCCAGACCTTTGGGAATATTATAATTTAGGATGAGATTAATTTCTTGTAGCTTCAGCCACCTGAGAAAGCATTTGGTCTAGTTATCTAACCAGTCTACCTCTGTAATCAGTGGGGAGGAATTCATCATCTCTTAGCGTGGTATCTGTCCTTTCACATATTATAGGCTATAGGCAATTCCCTAAATTAATTTCTGTGTCAAATCTAACAACCAGGTTTTAATTGTAGCACTTTTTTTTTTTTTTATAGAAAGATATGAAACTGTGTTGTTAATATTTTTGATGCAAGGAAGTCCACTTGCAGTAGTCTGCACAGCAAGTTTAATTAATGATTTTTAAATCACCATAATTTTAGACTAGAGTCTACTCTTTAGAGTAAAATTTGGGGTGCTAGCTGTTGGGTGCTGCTTTATCCTGCTTGGTCAGAGTGAAGTGACCACAGTTTCTCATTTGTTTGTGCTGTTTTCCCCATGGTAGGTAGGTACTGACTGTGGTTCGTTCAACTTACAGCTGTGAAACGTTTCTTATTTAGTCTCTTGACTGTTCTCAGGAGTCTTCTCTACAGCTCTTCAGTTTCTCCTGGTAGCTTGAGGAGCTGACACCACAACTGCATGTTCAGTGTCTGAACAGTTGCTCAACATGTACTCACTGCAATGTGTGTGTTTATCCTGTCTGTATCTGCTCAGGCTTGACACATCTCAGGATCTTTTCATCCTCAGCCACTACCTGTCCTGAAAAGGCTGGGTTCCCAGAAAAGCCAGAAACCTCTGCGGCAGTGAGATTTCCTAACCATTATTTCTCTTTCTCCAATTTCATTGCTTTCAGATTTGATGAAACTATAATTATACCTTTTCTTGCTATTTTTGGTTGCTATTTTGGAGTCAAGACCTCACTCTTGGAGGGCTTCCCTAAAACTGCTTAATTAGGAGACCCCATTCACAGCTGCATTTTGAGGCCTAGCCAATTTTTAATCCATGTAATGTGTGTGGGGTTGATTGCTCCTTACTGTGGTTACTTAATCAAAATGTCATGTCTAAGGAAGTTAGATGCTTCACTGAAGTGTTTTACATAAACACCGTATTACCTTTATCACCCAGACTCATAATCTCATTAAAAAGATCAGGTTTCTGTGATACAATTAGTTTTCCAAAAACATATTAATTGCACTACACCTAATTATTTATTAAACTGTGTCTTGTATTAGCCATTACATTACTTTGTCCCAGATATAGGTCAGGCTGACACACATACTCAACTAGTTTTGCTTTTACAGAGGTCTGGGGATTTTTAAATAAATTTATTTAATTTTAACACATTAGCTTTCTTTTAGTTATGTCTGTATTACTACATGTTATTTTTGTTTTTTTAAAAAAAGAATTTTTAAGTTCCAGTAATTTTCTTCGTCTGTGTCCTTCTCCACTTACTAATTTTGTATGGATTCGAGTTTCTGATTTATGTTAATTGCTGCCAACCTTTTTCTACTTTGAGATATATAGGACAGCCCCAATTAAATAGCTTTATAAACATTAAATATTTTTGTAAGCTTTCTGGTGAAGCTTTGGGAATGCTGGACTACCTTCCCTCTGTATGCAGGTACTATTCTTTGCGTTTCACAACTGGTAAAGTGGAAAGTATATAAAAGCATGGAAGTAGAAAAATATAGGAGAAAATTAAATTTCATCACCATTCCTTAAGTGTTTGATAATCTTTAGCATCGAACTATCCAATTGTGCTTTTTCAGTTCAAAGTTGCTGACTCTTCTTTAGAGGATCATAACTGAGCCTGCTCTCTGATTTCTTACTGTGATCCTGAAACTTGGAGCACAGTGTACTGGGCCATGAGAAATGTTGCTCAATTAGTCTTTGTTAATGAAACAGTTTTCATTCATGATGTGACTTAAAGTCTGAAAAATTTACAAGGAAAAAAAATTGTGATTTTTTTTTTTTTCTTTGTGTTTTTTGTTTTGTTTTTTTTTTAAACTTCCACAAAAAACTTCTGTTAAAAATCTCAGTTTGTAGTGGAAGTGGATGAAAACACAGAAGCTTTAGTAACTTTGTGCCTGCCTCGGGGCTTTGTTCCATCACTGAAGATCCAAGAGTTCCTTGACACACAAGTTTTTATTATCTTAGATCAGAGTTGTTGCTCAAGATCTAACCAAGTGATTCACTACAGACTCATCAGGGCTATGAAATGAGTTGCTCTCCTCAGTCTGTGAGAGGCTACAAGCCAAAATTAAATGTGGACTTAAAAAAAATGCCACATGCAAGTATCTTAAGAAGGGCACACAAGGAAATGCTCATGGGAGTGGTTTTGCGCTGTGACTGTTCTATTTCTCGGGATGATTTGCTTGTTTTCTTCCTTTAGTTAAAACTAATAGTTATCATGCTAATAGTTTCTCATTAACTATTGCACCTTACACATTTATATCTCCTCTTGTGATGACTTCTTCCTGTAGCAGTGGTTTGAATTTTGATGGAGGGTTAGTGTCAAATAGAGGGTTGCTCCACTCTCATAAGTGAGAATAAGTTCAGAATTAGAATTTTCCATGGAATTCATCAAAAATACTCATAGTAGAAGTGTAGCTAGATTGAAATGAGATGTGTGAAGGATCTTAAGGAATAATTCTTGAGCTTGGGCAGTATTTTTTTTTTTTAATTACTGGTCCAAGGAATTTTTATGGGATAGATCAACCTGTGATTCCAGCATAGGTGAATTTAGGTGCTGTAACTAGAAAGCAAAGAGAAGGCTATAAACAGGAATGCAACGCTTCCAGGATCTGATGGATAAAGCATTCAGCTACTATTAGCAAGTCTCTTCTGCATTAGGCCCAACTCACACTTTTGACATCACTTCAAAGGTTTGTAAGCAGGGATTTGGTGCTGTATTACTGGGGCAATACCACGCCTGGTTGTGGGTTTCACTATGTATCTGTAACACATGCCGAGTTGACAAGAAGTGCACATGGTGCTCTTGGAATCATAGAATCCTTTTGTTTGGAAGAGACCATCAAGATCATCAAGGTTTAAAGTCTTAACTCCTGCAGTTTGGGCTGAACTGCCTTTTGCACAATGGCTAGTTCAACTAATCTGCCCTTAGCATGCGCTCACGAATTTGATTTTACATATGGCTACAAGTACATGAGGCTCACAAACTCCCAGAACATGCTGGGTACAAAGGCACTACTTGTTCACTAAGTTTTTTGTTTTGATTGGTTCTGTTTTTCACTACAAACACTTTTAAGGAGGAAAGAGAGCTGTCTTTTGGGATGCAAGAGAAGGGTTATCAAGATAGCAATGGGTTCTTGTTCATGGAGATACAGGCTGTTGTATGTTTGAGCTGGAGGCTGATGGATGGATGAGATCAGAGGGCAGGGAACATGCTCTGCTCCTATCAGGGCTGGTTAGGCTTCTGGTTGCTCTTTACCATGCAATATGATTGCAATTGTTAGTACAGCTCCATTCTCTTTACCTTGTGGCTCTGTGTGACCTGCCTAGGCTCATCCTCTGCAAGGTGACAGCCTGGCAGGGACACGCTGACCCTTGTAACCCTTGGCACACCTGAGCTACAGCTACAAACACCCTCCTGTACCTCATCCAAAATAGCCCAAGACTCTACTGCCATCCCTCTTTCCCTGCCTGAACTCAGACTCTGATATTTTAAATATTAAAACAACACAAAGAGGTAAATCTTCTTAACAACACAAGGAGAATTAAACAGGCAACTTCCCTGGGTAATAATGGAAAGTTTTGTAGCTAATTCCCTGCACATACTGTGCAGAAAATGAATCCCATAAAATACAAATAACTTCTCCCCGAGCACCTGTAACTTCTTCCTAATATTTAAAATTTATTTACATTTCATTTAAATAAATTTTAAAATTGCAGCACAGGCTCTGTCTGTTTGCATGTCTGTACTGTGTGTATGTATTACAGACCACTTCGGTAGAAGGGGTGGTTCTGGAATAAAATGCAGAGGCAAATTAAATAAATAAACCAGTTTTGTCTTGCAACTTTGAGGGCCTCTCCTGCAGTCTACTCACTGCTTTGCCTGGGAATGTTAGAGTCTAAAAGCAGTTGAATTCCAAATAGTGAAAGTTCAAAGTAGGTAAAATAGCAATAAAGCTGCAACAACAACAAAAGAACAATGTTTTGATATCATTTTAGGGACATTTTCTGTTTTCTCACGGTGTTATCCATTGGATTGCATTTTACACTTGACTTTCCCAAACTAAGGTTGTGTAGATATGCTGTGCATTTCAAACTATTTAATCTTATCACCAGTACCAGCTAAATGAAGCTCTTTGAGTGTGTGTTCTTGAACCCTGATAGTAAACTGGCCTAAAAGGATAATGTAGAAAAAATTAACTTTTTTCATCCTTTCCTGAGCCAGCTTGGGGCAGGACCAGTGCACTTCCCAAGTGAAATGGAGTTGGTCAGCACTGCTTTTTCCCTACACAACACCTTTAGCAGTTGGCCAACATGTAGCTCACACATCAGATAAAAAAGACAACCAGCAGAAAAAATATCATGAGAAGAAACTGTGTTGTCTTTACGCTTTGCATAAGCACAATAGTTGAGATTTCAAATACAATCAATTGGTGGAGTGCTGTAGAACCCAGTAGTTTGGTTTTTTTGGGAGAGGAAATTTGCACCCTAGTTAATGTACAGATACAATACTTTAGATGGTATTTGTCCAACAGATGTGCTGGGTATTGGGTGGGGATAGTCATATAGCCCATACAAGCATCCTGCTCTCTCAGAAACCCAATAAACAATTTGTAGTCCCCAGGAAAGAGATTGTAATTCATCATGATTCAAGATATGAAGGCAAAGAAGAAATTGCTGTTTGCCATGATAATCTTCTGCAGAGTCACTTTAAAAGCAACCCAAACTCAACATATGTCTCTGGCAGTATAACTGATGTAGGACTACAGGTATCAAGTCAGCGTATACCTAAATAGTCCACCCAACCTGTGTAAAGCATGAGTATGGAGTACATGTACAAAACATGTTGAGGTCTGTGTTCACATCACACCAGCACTATTTATGTGAAGTGATAAAATGGCTCATCACATTATAGAATAGATTTTACTCTTGCCCGGGGTAGGTAGGTTTGTACTATCTTATTTGACCCTTCCTTTTATGTTGCTTTCGATGCTGTGGTATAGAACTGTCCCAATATAATTCAATTCACTACTACTTTACCCTTCAGTTAGAGCAAACCTACAGTGAGCACACAAAGGCCACTGTGATGGTATCTTCTTTGATCTTCAGCTTGCTCAATCTACTTCCTACTGTGCTGGCTCACAATTTCATTTTAATAGTTAAGTAGTTTGGACATCATTAAAAGAACTGTGTCTGGAGGCAGTGATATGGCACTGATCAGTTTGTCAAGTAATTCCATTAAAAAAAGTTCACAGTTCTGTCCTGATATGATGTAGAGAAAATGTCTCATTAAAAACAACTTTTGTAAAATACTTTCACCCATTTCAACTTAAAAAAAAATGAGGATAATTTCTGGAGACTAGCTCTTTCCAGTCTAATACATCATCTTCTTTTAATCTCCACTAGTTTCTGCCTTTTTTTTCTAGCAATTATTAATAATTTTGTTGCTTGGCTTAATTTTCATAAGTGGGCTCAAATATATTTTTGGAAGCTCTACAAATGAAGGACCAGGTTATGTTTCAGGCTAAATGTCCATTCAACATAAAAGTTAGGGTCAAACATGAGCCTACCAGCCCTGGGCAAGATAAAATCCCATTTCTTTCAAACTGGGTAAACTGGGTAGAAGTCACTATGATCCACAGCCTCATTTCATGATTATGTCCCTAAAAGGAGACAGAGATGTATCTGTCAAAGGAGTAATCATATAATATCTCTAAATGCATGCCCTGTCTCTTACCTTAATCCATACAAGTACCAGTTTCCTCCTATAGGCACTGCAAAAATACTTGAGTACTCATGCTGGAACATTAGTTCAAAAGTCTCACGAATATTCTCAACCTAGAAGTCTTCCTTTACATTATCTGAGTTTTCCAAGTCATCTTTCTACTGAATCATTTTTCTCCATGCCTGGGGTATGGAGAAGTCAACCTGGAGATAGTGACCTGTTTTAATATCATGTTTTGCCGGATTTGAGGTAGATCCTGTCCTCTTTTTCTCAAATATCAAGAAAACAAATACTTGCCTATGACATATTTTGGATAGATTCTTTTTGTGGTTTGTTTTTTATTCTTCCCCCCCTGCTTTTTTTGTGTGTGTGTGTGTTGTGTTTGTTTGTTTTACTGACAAGGCTGCTCTTCTTTAAAGTGATGCTCAGTGAGCAGAAGGAAATGGGTTGCAGCTTGGTGGTTAAAGCTATGTTTTGATTCTTGAATTTGTGTTTGTTGGTTGTTGTGTTTTGTTTGTTTGTTTTGTGATCTAGATAATTTAGTGAGTCAGCTCCACTCTTATCCCTTGCATTTGTTAATAACAGTCACATCCTCAAGGCACCATGTAGGCAAACTCGGCAAGTAATTTTGGACTGGCTATGCCACTGTACAGTGAGATAGCTAAAACACAGTTCCCAAATACAGATTATTAACTGCAAGGCATAGTCATAAGGAGCAGGATGAAATGTTGGCTGATGTGAGGAGGTGTAGTAGTTTTCTGTCTCATAATAGCAGAAGCAGCCAGCTATAGTCTCTGAGAAGGGGAAAAGGAGACACCTTAGGTCCAAACCAATTTGTCTTCAGATATGTCACTGTGTTTTAAGCTTCTGCATTTGCAATGGGACTTGTACTCGTCTTCTACATTAGCTAAAGATTATACAGGCAAGGGTGCTTCACCCTGCTGATAGTGGAGAAAATAATATGTAGGCCCTGATGCTTATTTTTCAGGATGGGGGTTTTAGTTGGGATGATCTTGCAGTGCCATGCGCAGGTAGAACTTTAATCTGCACCTTTGTATTAATAGTCTGGTTCTGATAACTTTCACGTGATACCTATAACCAGGCAGGGAAAGGGGCATACATTCAATATTGCAATCTGATGTAATTTGAAGACAGACTGTTACCAGTGCTGCTTGCATGAGTCCCGAGGTTCAGCTGAACATTGCCATGTTAATCTCTCTATCCACATTCTCTGGTGTGGCTGTTTTGTTCTTCAGATGGAAAATAAAAGATTTGAAAGTCAGAGTTTAAACAAAGTAGAAGCAATTTAAGTCCAGCAAAGGCCATTAGGAAGAACTAATAGATGTAAAAAGATGAAAGAATACTATCAAAAGTGCCTCTGCACTGTTGGGTTTGGTTTTTTCTTTACAATTCCTTTTAAATACTGTAATATGAATACATATGGAGATTTTTAATTTGTGTTCCATTTTTCTGAGCAGGTATGTTTCACCTGTAAGGGTAGGATACAAAATAATTTTCAATGCATAAATGAATGTGGATCTTCAATTTCCCACCCCGAGGGAAAAAAAAAAAGCAAGACAAACCCACAGAGAATACCTCGAGTCCTGGTATCTCTTAAAATAACAGATGAAAAAAGAAATTTGAAAGCAAAACGAAGAGATAAAGAAGCATCAGCCGCTCAAACCCCTCAGGTATTATACCTTCCAGTGTGCACCATCTGACTGACACACTTCTCCATATGCTGAGGAGGAGAAAGAACTATTCCCAGCTAACCCACAATTATGCCTTCATTATTTCTTTTTAATCTCCTCAGAGTTCCCATAGGGCCTCATATTTGGTTAGATGAATGTCCCTGAAACAGACCAACTTAGAAAGCTCTGCAAGTCTAGAAGGAAACTTTCATGTTGTGTTTAGTGCAAATTTGGTCCTAAGCTATTTTTATCTTCCCCTTACTCTCCTTTTCATTCCATCATTAAATAAATTATTTTCAGGGCTGCTTTAAGTCTCTTATGGAGTTGAAAGATTTTATAGTATGGAATAGGAATAATAGACATTTCAGTAATAATTTTTTCCCTGTAGTGTTTTTAGAGGTATTTCTTTTTAGAGTTTTTTTTAACAGATGAGCTGATTTTCAGATGCAAAGCAGGAGCTGGACCACTTATGTAATTCTGTAACAAAAATGTCTAGATTTCACTGGAAGAAACATTGGGACCTACTAGTCACATTGGGCATACTTTATGTATTTCACACTTTGTTCCATGCAGATCTAACCGAGATAAAATGATATAAACAGAGATAAGGAATTTTTTTTCTACCTATTCTGTGCATAAAGTTATTTTGCTTGGGGGCCCAAAGTATAAGTAGCATGGTATTAATATGACTAAATTGCTACAATTATGTTGTACTCCTACATTACCTTTGATGTGATATTTTGCAAATTGTTCTGTGCAGAATTATTTTGCTATGGTTACATTGTAAATGTCATTTTCTGACGAGATACTTTGGGATGTATATAATGAGTTATAATAAACTTTATGGAAGAATCATAAATAAGAGATAAAAATCTTATATTGTAATGGGATTTTTTTTTTTGCATCATTTTTTCTGTACCACCTGTCCTAGTTGCTTGTACTTGAGTGTTATCTTTGTTGCACTTCAGAGGTTTACTTGGTGAATTGAGTGCTTAAAAATGGTGGTCGAAGGACAGGGCTGGCTCTCACATCACTGCACGGTCTGCGTTTAAGTGTTCATGATGGAGGTTTTCAAATGTTGAGCTGACGGGTAAAACACTTGAATCTTCTATAGACTTCAACAGATTTATTTATTTAGTCCATCAGTCTTTATGGATCTCAGATTCTGCCAAGTTTCTAGCAAAACCTAGTTGGCATTATATGTTGTCTGTTATGGGGGCCAAGAAAATGCTTTTATAACTTACCTTAAACTAACAAAAACTAAAGGAAGAACTTTGCAGTGGTGGGCCCATGCTGCATTTGAAGGAAAAGATTTCTTAAAGCATAAATCTTTGCAAGTTTTCACCAGGTCCAAGAGACTCATGCTCTTACTCCCCATTTTTTATTTTTTTTTTAAGGATAAGAATAAAAATGTGGGAACTGGATCCCCAAAAAGTACTTTTGTCTCAAGAAATGTTCAAGGCAGAACACACTGAAATACATGAAGTATTAACTGGAATAACTGTGTGATGAAGTTAAAAAGAGCAGCAATTACAGTATATTGAAAAGACCACATTTCAGCTTTTCCAGAAACTTAAAGAAGAAATAAAAACCACGTTTGTGGTTATACTGCTAACTGGAAGCAGGAGAGTGTTGCTAGTCTGGAGCGGGGTCAGACAGAGCTTTTTACTGTGGCTTGTGGATGAAGGCTGCAGAAATACACTTAATGGACTGAGAAAGAGGGTGTTGAAAATAGATCCATGAATGATAATTTGAAAAATAAGTTGCCAGTCCCAATAACTTTCTTAAACCCACATCTTAGAAAGCATTTATGCTATTTCTGGAACATTATGAAGTCCATCAAAAAGCACAATCAGCTTTGTATGCAATAAAATAAAAATCAGGTTTGCAATTATGGTCTGGTTAAAATCTTCAAAAAGCAGGGAAGGCTTCTCCATGAGACAGAGAATTTATAATGGCTTTGGTAATGAGAGTAGTCAGTAGCTATTGGTAATCTTTGTGTTTCATTAAGAGTAATTGTCTTAAGGTGTTTTACTGGATTGTCCTTTAGTAAAATTTTTATTTTTTTTTTTCTTCAAGTGCATTAAAGCCGTAATTTTAAGTGTTTAAAGGACATTTTGTTCCCCGAGATACATGCTGCAAGAATTCAAGACAAGCCAATAAAATCAAGACGTGTTTATTAGACCATAAAACTATTTCAAACATGACATGGTACAGTGCTAATAAGGAAGGAATTGCACTTGGTTGGGTGTAAGAAACTCACCTTTCCCTATCATCCCACCCCAGGACATTAGAGCCTTGAAGTGCAGTCACAGGGCAGAACTGGCTAATTTTATTTTTATTTTTCCTAGTATGTTGGAAGTCCCGTAGGTCTGTCTATAGGTTGGTTTTCTTGCTCTGTTTGCAGTTTATGGCATAGATATAATTGCCTGGTAGGCTTTGCCAGGGCACTGTTCTCTTTAAAGAAAGCCAAGGGGAGAAGGCAGCTTCAACCCCACATAATTTGCTGCCCACCAAGTCTTTGCACCTCTTCCTCCCTTTGCCACCTCCTGCTGCTTGCCCAAGCCCATGTGCTGATGAGGTGATGGTGGTGTACACAGGCTGGCAGAGCCATGACTGGAGTTTCTGTTTGGTATAAGCATGGAAGAACAGGGAATTAGTTGGGTTACAGATGTTCTAGGTATGGCTGGCCTGGAAGGAGGGGTGTTGTGTTATGTTTGTAAACTCCTATTAGAAGGCCATTTAAAATGTGTGTCAAAGATACCCCAGAGACCTGGCTTGCTACTATCTCCAGTTGCCTTTTGATGCTGGGAGTCTCAATACTGGTATTGTCATTGTTCCTGTGATAATATTGGACATGAGCATTGCGAGTGGATGTTCTGATAGATAGCGTTCTTTGGAAAGCAAAACATGGATGTACAGTATGCCCGTGTATTCAGTGTGTATAACTTTCAGCACCTTCCCCACAGGTTTGGAGGGCTTTTTTGGTAGTAGTGTTAATTCAGTGATAACTTCTTTTGAAAGTTCATTCCTACCCTTAGGCTCAGTCTCTTAAGGACATACTGTGAACTGATGCTTAATTAACCACCTGCCTCCCCAATAAGAGCTTCCTCCAGTATGATCCTGTAGGAACCCTTGGTAAAAGAAAACCCGCTTTTATCACAATAACTCATATTACTCCATGCTTTGTGTTATAGTGGTCAGGGTTGGGGGAAATGGTATCTCAACAGCCTTTGTTTTGTACCAGTTATACGTGCTGGAGAAAAAGGTTAAGGACTTGGAAGGAATTAACCAAGACATGTCATAGGAGTAAAACCAAATCACCCCATTTTTAAAGTGGGGTTTTTTCATTGTCATGAAGCAACATTAGCTTAAGATTTTAAAGTCAGAGGATCAACCAATAAGCCGTGACCTTTGGACTTTAAACCCAGACTTTTAGGTAGTCTAACTCAAGCAATCCTCAGTGTGTTTAAAGCTGAAGTGCTTCAAATTAAGCGGCTGCAGCAAAATTAAGTTGTTGGGTTTTTTTAAACCTGGTGATGGAATAGATTTAATGAAATTTCTATTTAAAGTTGTGCTGTGAGGGTGATATTATGTACTTGTGCCGAGTGCCAAGTCGTGCGCCTGTGTATTAGGTGGAATGCATAATCTTGTGTGGTTGAATTTTCGGGCACGGATATCACTCAGCAGAAGGAAATGAACACATACGAATAATGTTCAAAGATAATTATGCTAGTTTTTCAGCCTAAATACCTTGGAATCTACAAAGACAGTTCATAGACAAAGGGGACACTAGTAAAATTCACTGCAATAGATTTCTCCATTCATAATGACAGGAACATCTCTCTCAATATTACTTAGCTAATGAAGGAATAGATCTGCTGTGAAGTTCCTAGGAGGCTCATTTTCCTGAGTACAGTAGTAAAAGTTAGCTGATGAATGACCTAAACTGCTTAATGTTTCTACTTATAACTTCTGAGCAGCAAGGCGTATCTAGGAGAGTACTGAAGGAGTTATCCTCAGGAGGCCCCAGTGTCCTTGTAGGTTGTCAGAGTCAATGAGCCAGGTTTATTTCAAATGGCTCCTTAAATGAACATTTATTTTGTGCCAGTAACACGTTTTTGATTAACAGCTCCTTTTGACTAATTTGCTTCCCAAAACAGCCCAATAAAGGACTCGTTTAAAACATAATTAAAAGCATGTTATTGCTAGTAGTTAATACTGATTAAAACAGGCATTAAGACAATTATCGTTGAAGGAAAGTAAGCACCCTGTAGTTAGTATAGAATCCATTCTTACAGTTTTTATGCATTGCATAGAGAAGTGGGCTGCCTGCCAAATATGCAGAAGTTCTTATCCTGCACATAATTGTATCAAAATTTGATTCCAATTAATATTTTAAACGGACAAGTGATCTGACAATATTTAGATTAGGTATTTGGATTTTGGGTTTCAGAACACACGCTCATTTTTGACAAGTTAAAGTTAATGCTTTCTCCTGCCTAGTTACTAAATTGGCTAATAAGAAAGAAGAAGCCCTGTTACTGTACCTTGTACTGACACATTCAAAATATGATGTCTTGACTGAAATACATATTTTTACTTCTTTATTTTGTGCCTCTGCAACTTTACACTGTAAATTAATTGCTGATTTTTTCTTAGTTAAAAAAAAATGCTGACTGACAGAGGTAGTTACTTTATGTGCAGAAATGGAAGCTAGTCTGAAAAGTGTAAGGTTGTATTTTATGGTGGGATTTTTGTGTGGTGTTTGGGGGTGGTTTTGGTAGCTAAGTGCATGAAGTCTTTACTTCTCATATATCTTGAATTCATCTGAATACTAGAAATAATGACAGGTTCTTTTTAAAATAATGGAATATTTTCCCATCAGAGTGAAATACTAACATAATTTTTTTTAAGATCAAGGGCTCTAATTATCACCCAGTAGCTTCTTTACAACTATGGTAGGGAAAATAAACATAAAATTTTGTCACCACTTTTAATCTTTTATGTGAAAGTTCAACTTGTCATTTAAGATATGTGTTTCTGTTAAAAAAAATCTTGATTCCTTAATTTCTCAGCTGCATTCTGTATTCTATTGCAATTTGTAGCAAAGAAAAATGTATATCCACTGTAATCCTTTTTTTTTTTTAATAACTTGGTAAGAATAGATGGAGGCTTCTGAGGTAATTTTCAACAGTTACTTCATCTGTAGTTTAAAAATTTGAGGAATTTTAACGAAGGACTTGCTTTCAGCATTGATTTCATCATCTTCTGCTTTACCTCAATATAGTATTAACATTGGAGTGACCAGAGTTATTGTGCAATCACTTAAAAATGGACTAAAGGAAATTTTTTCCTTATTTCTAAATGTGCATTATATTATGTTAGGGTTTAAGGTTTTTTTTTTTAATTTCAAAGAAAAAAAAACAACAAAGAAAACGTACTAAAGGTTATTTAGCACACAGTTTTACACCTTTGGCTGTGCATAGCCTGAGTGTGTTTTCAACCTTCACATTATGCTGGGTTGATGAGGGGGAGCTGTCAAGGATCTGACACGTTCTCAGGGGCCAAAGCTTTGACTTTGAGATAAATGCTATCTGGTGTGTAGGGAGCAGAGTGAGACCGATGTGTCACAGCAACTTTAAAATCTGGTGGACTTCCAAGGCAAGCATGTAATTTGCTGTCACTGGTGTTTGCGGTAACGAGTCTTTGAAAGCAGCCTTCTAATATCAAGCAGTTGTGGTGGGTTCAACATCTTCTGGATTCCAGGTTTTCACAGTAACGCCAGTTTAAAAAAAAAAAAAAAAGGAATGTTTCCCTTTTTCCCCAAACCTTAGCGCTGCTAGAGACCAAAGCAAGAGGAGCTGAGCAAGCACAAGCTTGACAGGTATAGAGGATATAATGTCGATCCTAATCCTGTGGCTGACACCTTTGCCAATGGCTTCAGGGAAATAGCTGGAGATGCTGTGGAGCTGCTTTTCCTCATCCTGAGGTGTTTCTAGAAGGAAGGTATGAAGCTTTTGAGCTTGTGGGCTGATGCTGAAAACAGACCATGTGTGACTGGTGGGTTTTTATTTTGGTTTGTTATGTCGTTTTGTTTTTTTCACCCAGTGTGTGCCACACTGCTGCATGGTGTCCATGTGCTCAAACGTGCCGCTTCGCCTGAGCGTGCCAGGATCTGCCCACCCACAGCAGTGTGGGTCCTTCATCAAGGAGACAAAGACACTGGTATCTGTGTGGAATCTCTCCCTTAAGCCAACCCACACATATGTAAGTCTCTGAGAAACCTTGACCCTGCTTCCACTGTAGAACCTTGCCACCATCCTTGACTGGAGCTCAGGTCTGTGATCTAGGTGGAAAGACAGACCTCTTTGTCCACTGAAGAGGAAAAAATTTAACTATGGCATTGTGTATAATTTAAATCACATAAATCTTTTTTTTTTTTTTTCTTCCTGTAATTCTTCAGCAAAATATCAGATATGTATGTAATCCTCTCAGGGGAACTAACATCTCTCTCAGTTTATCTGTTTTAATTAAACTGTTAGTTAATTCTTGATTCTTGGGTGTAAAGAAGGGAAAAGAAATCATCTGAAATTATTCAGTTTCTATAGTTTAATGGATTTCTAACAATTACAGAATGAAAAGCAACAAAAATAAATAACACAGTTGTTAAAACTAATAATGTAACAAAGGTAAGAAGACATCCCTGTAGGCTAGAAGAACTATTAAAACAAACAAACAAACCCCAACCACCCTATAATCAAAGACCAGCCAGCTTTCTTGTTGTTTTCCCACTAGATGATCTGCCTATTAACAACCCATTTGCAAGAAGATCTGAGGAGTGTGGGGCAGTAAGGGAGGAAAAAGATCCCAAGACAGTTGATGGATGTTGGATTTGTGGAGTAGAGGCAAAATTTGGGAGTTTGGTAGTGAATCAGAAAACATGGATTGTTACAGTCCTTGCAAACATCCCTGGTGACAGAAGGAGAAGAGGTGGGGAAGGTGAAAGGGGCTGGCAGTCCCCAGTCCAGGCAGTTGCTGCTAATGGAGTTTTTCAGCCGGATTCTGAAACACAAAGAACATGTTTCTCAAATTCAGAGGAAATAACGTTCCTGATGCAAAACTATAGAATGGTGACAGCATGGGAAGTTCCACCTCTTCAAGAAAGCGAACTTGGGTGAGAGGAATAGGAAGACTGTGCAAGACTGAAGGGTAGCTTGGTTTGAAGCAACAGGTGAAGCTCAACCGATGCTTGTATAGTGTGCTTGTCCACATTAAACATAAAAGGCAACAACAACAAGGAACTGTTGGGGGTAATAAGGTTTTAAGAAAGAAACAGTGGCATGCACTCCCAAAGGGACTAGGTCACATGTGGAAATGGCTAAGTAGTTCTGTCTCTGACTGAAAAATAGGACAAAAAACCATTGGAGATTTTGGGCAAGAATGGTTGTAGTGGACTGCAGAGATTAAGTGATTTCTATAGATTTAAGAGGTTAATATCTATCTGCCAGCAGCACAAGGTGCAGAGCTCCATTTGGCCTTACAATGGGATGAGGACAATTCTGGGAGGAAAAGGAATGAGAAAGAAAACAGAAAAGCGAATTGCATTTTTCCTATTTTCCCAGTAAAGGTCTATGCCCTGAGAGCTGTGGAGGCAGGAAGACAGAACAGAGTGGGGCCATGTTTTATAAGTGAAAAGAAAGTTAGTTGACCTGAGGACTCAGTGGAATTGTTGATGAAGCAGTGTGGTGGAAGTGGCTGTGTCCCTGGATGCAGGAACGGTAGCTCTTTTCCCGCAGCACTGCCTGTCTGGAGAGTGAGTTGAGCAGGAATGCCAGAGGTGGTGGGACATGGGTACAAATGGAGGAGCCTTTCACTCATACCATGAGGCTAACAGATAACAGCAAGGTGTAGAAAGCACCAGCCAGGTCCCAAAGCAGGCTGCAAGGATTGTTGTAGGGATGCAAGAGAACCGGGCAAAATTTTCTGCAAGTGACTTGAGTCAGAAAAAAATAAAGCCCACGAGCAAGGACATGGACAGATAGCTGTGCGGAAACCTTTCTACTTCAGCCCTGCCTTCCCTAGTCACTTTGAGCTTTCTCTATTTGAAAGTTAAATTTCTAATTTTATTCAAATAAAGCCTGGCTTTCTTGTGTTTAAAAGGCTTTTGGTCTTTAGGGATCTCACTGTAGGTGATGGCTTCAGCAGATCCACTTCAAAGCTTTGGCGGATTCAGTGTCCTATCATAGCATACACTAATTAGTGAAGCTGTGGGTCAAATTCCTGTGGGATATAACCCAACAGATACAATAGTATTATACTGGAATTAGTCCACTAAACCAAATCTGTAAACCTGCATATGCAGGTCCATGGCAAATTTTCCAGTCAATTCCAGTAAATGTAGGATTGGGACTTACAGGGGATTGGAAAAATCTTGTGGTTATTCTAGGACTGCAAATAAAGGATACTAGGAGAAAGAGATGAAAATTGTTGTGTCTTGGAGTTGTTTTTAAACTCACAGGCTATTAGAGTAACAATATGATAATTATGTGTTGATAACAAGGCAATAATAATAATTCTCATATTTGCTCAATGTAAAAGAAAACAGAAGATGTATAATGTGTATATATAGATGTATAGAAAGAGGATTTCACTTGTGTCCAGAAAGGGAGAACAAAGGAGCTCTATGTGAGAGAAAACATGGAAAAAAGTCACACAGTGGAATAAACTCATTATTCACCATTTTAATGTATAGTATTATTGCTGATATCAGAGGCATTTAGCGTTTACCAGTCTATTATAAATGGGAATGAAGTGCATACCTCTTAAAAGTTCTAAATGAAAAATGATAAACTCTAAAAGTTTGTGTTTTGACACCTTTGCTTCCACACCTGCTCAGAGAGCAACTGCACAGCAAAAGGTTTGAGGAGATGTCCATGCTGTGGAAAGCCTTCTTCTCAGTCCTGCACAGACTACTAAGACTGTGGCGTTGTTGATACATTTTGGGAGGAGAGTGTATTTGGAAGGAGTAATTGGATGCTGAGCTTTTGTTGTGATAGCTCTAAGACTCTGTCTTTTGGCTTAGAGTTCTAAGACTCCATTTGAAGAAGGGAAAAAAGGAGAGAAACCAGCAGAAATGATTCAGGTGTCAAACAAAAATCTCTTCCAAGAAAAAGATTTATTTCACTCTGTAACCCCTTGCCAGAAGTTTGTGTTTTTGGGAAATGAAAATTTCTGTCTTGGTGGTATTAGTAAAGCAAAACCAGCTGAGCACATTCAAACAATGGACAGAGTATGTCTCTGCTAATTTTGTATTTTCTGGCTTTTGTCACTGTTTGTCACAACCATAATTATTGTTTAAACATAGAGGTGAACTGCAAAGCATAAATGAAACTTTAGCTGAGAAATGCTGTATGAATTAGAAGTTCCTGCTAAGTTGTGCAAACCTTCAGCTTGGCCGTACATTTTAATTCATCCTTCTTTAAAGTTTTGTACCTGCCATCTGAAATTACTCCTGATTAATGAGAAGATCCCAAGGAAATATTTATGTACCAGCAAAAAATAAGTATTTAAGGTGGTTGTTGGGGAATTTGTATGCTTCCAGAAGCTGAATGTTGAGCAGGGATGTACTGTCTCAGTGGAGACTCTCAGCCTGGACCTCACCTGAGACTATCATCCAGTGCTGGGGGTGCCAGGCTTTCCTCCTGCCTCCCAGTTGGCAGATCACTTCTTTCAGTTAATGTGCAGCAAGCACTACAGCATAACCAGAACTCCACACTTTTGTCCTTTTCTAGTCTGTAAAACTGCACATTTTAACAAAATTGGTGTAGAGCTTGTTTGGTGTGGGTTTTGGGGTTTTTTGTTGGTTTTTTTTTTTTTTTGTTTGGTTTGTCCTTTTTTTTTTTTAAATAAAAAACAGAAACCTAAAGAGCGGCCTTCTGTAGAAATATATTAAAAAAAAAAAAACCAACAAAACAAACCTGTGCAAATATAAGCCATTTCACAATTGGTAATTTGCAGCTTTACAACTGTCTTCACATCCCCTTTCTAATGCAGGCATATTCGGGGTGTCAATGCCCTGTCGCTCATTCTCCTCTCAAACTTTAGGAATATTGGGAAGAATTATTTAAACTGTTACAGGTGTTAGAAATGATGCTTCTGTTGTAGGAGTCTTGTGTTTTAGCTGATGTGTCTTAGCGAAGGCAAAAGAAACCTTGCTTGTGGACGCTCCAATACCAGGAGACAGCACTCGGATGTCAATGTGAAAAACACTCATGAAAACTTGGAACCTAGGTGTGTGTTAGGACTAGTTAAAGTAAATCAGTAGGAAGGCTCAGGTTATTTTTTTTCATATACATAGATGTATGTATACATTAAAAAAAGTTGATTAGTTTGTACTCCCTTTCCAGTACACTTCAACTACTTTTAGAAGTCCAGTTTCATCATTCTTATTCTGTGTTTCTGGAGCTATTTGTAGTCTCTAGTAGCCCTATTGATACACTTTAGGATGTGCATGGATAATATCCCATGTGTGTGGGGCTATTTCCATCCCTGTTGGATTTGTGGGACTGAAGGAAGGAAGAAGCCTGTTTTAATATGAGATTACAACCCTCATCTGTGCTCACACAAGCATGGCTACTATGGAACTTGTCTCGAAAGGCAGTATCAATTGCTACAACAGGTTATGACAAACGTTTCATATTAACCCACTCAAAATTAATGGGAGGTAGAGAGAATATAGCAAAGCTTCTGGGGGTCCTGGTCTGGAGTCTTTGTTACCTTTACTACATTATCTCTCTGCCTCAAATGCTGGGTTGTGAGTTGATGATTCTGCTGGGTGTTCTGCAAACATCTCTGTAGTGTGTGTTAATTATGAAACTAGATCCCCATCCTGTAAAATCTTATGCATATACTTATAACTGATGTTAGATTGGAGAGAATGATTAGCAGGAGAAAACTCTTATTTTCCCTTTCTCTATAAGTGCTGGTAGCATTTGGGAAGGTAAGGGAAGACCAGTGGAAAGGTTGAATCAAGGCATCAGGCCACCACTCAAGCAATATCTCGCATATTAAAAAGATAAAGGGGTTTTTTAACTAGGCATATCCACTCTTTTTTTGTTATATTGTAAAAAGAGCTCCTTCCTGCAGCAGCTTCTGTGTTGGTTGCTTAAGCAGACCACAAGAGAAAGCAAAACCTTTCCTAAAAGTTTGAGAGTCCTGGCCTCAATTTGGATCTAAATCTGAGGAGTGGACCTTTACATGCAAAAGGTGGGCAAAGTGGGTTTCCAGATGGATTAGACATGGGACCTGCTTTAGTAATCAAATAAATACATGAGGTTACCTTCCTTAAATGGCAGGAAGGCTGGCCTTTGTGTAATTTTGGAAAAGCTATTCTTACATTTTCTGTTCGTGAAAATGAGTTCATGTGGCCATCCTTAGAATATTTCATCCTTAGAAATACTCTTTTGTTTTATCTGCTATATCCGTTTGAGTAAGCTTTAAAATGTTGTAAAAGAGAATCCTGAATAATGAAAAAAAATTGTATTGGTAAGAGTAGGCAATATGATATGAAGTCACTGCCATTCATATGCTCTGGGTCTCTGTTGTATTTTCTTTTTTCCTCTGGAACAAACTAAACAGGCTTTGGCAACACAGGATCTTTTAACATCAAGCTGTACTAAAGGCAGATTTCCACAAAGTGCTTGCACAGCACAGAAAGTTTAACTGTTGGCACCGGGACAGGTTTGTGTGGTACAGAAGAATTCTTATATTTGAATGTTTCTATCTTACAAGCCTTTATATGTCAAACTTTAAGTGGAATTGACTGTTTATCCCAGTTGATTTTGACTAGTGACGCCTTCCAGGTTGGAGGGTGCTCACTTCACTCTGTTTCCCATCAGCACTCCTTGACTACCGGCATGTGGTGCCAATTTGTTCCTTCTGTACAGAGAAGAAAAGAAGTTTGGATTTAATTTTAAGCCTTGACACAAGGTTTAATTTGCTAAAAAGGGGAGCCGTGCCATTGTAAATCTTGGAGGAGACACCAAGGTTGCAAAAATTGTCAGCCCAATCTGTTTTGAGCACCATTTCAGTCGTTCCATTAAAGGAACAATATTCCTTTTCACAGCTTGTTCAGCTGTATCAAACTGCACAGGTTAGCACGTAGTTGGCTATTTATTGTACTTTTCATTGCTTTTTGATCAAGTTTTTGTAAGAGGGAAATTCATCTGCTGAAAATGATTTATCAATACATTAGATAGGAGAAAAAATAAATAAATTCTGTTTCAGGTGACTAAACCTCAAAGCACAGCAGATGACAGCTTTGCCAGAGAGATTCACAAAGACAATAAGATTTTCTTGTTAACATCTCCCCAGATTTACAGAATTGGATCCACATTATGGATCTATCACTATTCTTTTGAGAAGAAAATTGTGGTAGACCATGGTACTGGCACATATAGGAACTCAAGTACTGTTTTATTACTGGTGTTGAGTCAGGCCATACTTAGCTATAAAGACTAATTGGCCCTTTGGGCAGATTCTGATCTCAACTAGGATGATGTAAATAGTCCCCCTTCTTTCACCACTTTATGTTGTAGATGAGGAGAGGGTTTAGCATGAAACTCCACATCTCTGCTGAGCATGTGCATTTGGTCATTGACTTCAGTCAGGTCAGGGTTTCAGCCTCTGTCCTAATTCTTTGTAAATGTTTTCTGATACATGATGATATTACCAGGGAAGGGCAGTATGACGTGATGGGATTTGGTAAATATTTATTTAAACTAGTCTGGTTTAAAAAGAAGCCATTTTAGAGATGGTTGAAACACAGAAATTTCAAAGTATACCAGGAAAACTATAACACAAATGTACATTAAACCTATACAATATCTTGCTTCAGCCCTTTTTTATTTTGCTTTTTTTTTTTTTTTAAGAAATGAGCATCTGACCCAATAGTTCATTTATGCTCATTTGTCACGTAGGTCCTTTTTATTTCTTGGATTAAGTGCTACAGACCTAATAAATCATAGCTGCTCTTTTGGCACCATTCCAGCTCATGTTGTCAATCTGGGCAGTGTGCATGTGTAATGTTTTAAATTCTGCAAAACCAGCAAGTTTTTGTTAACTTTAACTTTGTGCTAGGACTGACTTAGCTTTCAGGATAGTTTCCATGTTTTCCATATGCCCCAGGTGACTAATACAGTGATTTTAATATCTTAAAAAATTAATTATGATGTAAAAATTCCTTTCTTTATTCTTAAATTTAAGGGTTATATTATCTTGCTCTTTCTACTACTTTTTCTTGTGTGAAGAAAGCCTAAAACCTTCTTGGGTGCAGGAAAATAAACCTCAACAAACCCTAAACCTCCTTTTGCTCTCTTACGTTTACTGCTGTTTCTAAGCTACATAAATTTTTGTGCTATTAACATGTGTTTTCTTTTTTCTTCCTCTGATACGGTTGACTGGGTGGGTAGATGTATATACCCTGAAATGTTTTTCAATATTAATCATATTGAACTGGGATGCAGTATTATAGAGAAAGGAGGTGAAACTAGAGATGTACTATAAACTAGGCCATTTATCAAAAACTCTGCTTTCTTTTGGGTGTATCCTGGAATGAAACGGGACCTGGTTTGAAATTTCCAATGGCCTTGCTAAACACAAGAGCTGCTAAGGCTTTGCCAAAACAGAAGGGAATGTGGATCCCCTTTTGTCTTTGAGAACCAGGGTGGAATCAGGGCTAGACAGTGGGAGCCCTGGACGTGTCCGTGTATGAGCTCCAGAGCACGCAGGGCAGCAGCAAGCACCTCTCATCTGTGCAATTCAAGTATCATCTCTTTTTACCTCTAAGCACGTGCATCTTGATTCTTTCCAGACTTAAACCCACGCTCTGTGCTGTACGTCATATGCCTGTTGCAGGATTTATGGAGAGGAGGTGCTGGTTGCCTTGCAGGAAGCCGTGTAGCCAGTTTATCTGTGCACAGCCCCTTACTTATCAGCTCTGTCTCGGAGATCTTTTTCTGCTGGTATTTATAGTAGAATAGCTGCTACTCCTGGAGGTGAAGGAAGAGTGCAGTTAGATGGGCTTCTGCAGCCTTGCTGATTACTCGTTGAGCTTCACTCTAACTCCTTCGTGGAAAGATGCGTTTAACCCTTTCGCTGCTCTGAGTAGAAAACACTGTTTTCTGAGTTGCTAGGTTATCACTGAGGTCTGGCATACATCTGGAGTTAAGAGCATTATGTTTTAATCACACACTAACATTTGGAAACAATGTGCCACTTCTAATATTTAACCTGAATTTATGAAATTCTACTGCATACCATAAGATAGATGCACAGAAAAGTTGATTAGCCTCTGATTTGTCATTCCTACCTCCAGAGCTCAGTTCACTACAACATAGTTGAGTGATGCTAGTAAGCATTATGCTTTTATCACAAGGATTTTGCATTTGATGATGGCAACCTAGATTTCAGTGCATGGAGTGGTCGAGTCTGTGTATCCATCTGATCTAGAACCCAGTCTCAGAAGCAAGTGTGCTGATTCCTGAGTAGAAAAGCCTGGTGACCCAGTGCCAAGTCCAGGCACGGGGATTTAAGTCAGCTGCTGAAATCTGGCCTGAGCTCTGGGAGTTCTCATCTCCCGCTGTCCTGCCAACAGCAGGAGATGCTCTTAGAGAGGGGAAGCTTCTCCTAGGAGGAGTCATCTCGAAGCTCACTTCTTCTCTTCTCAGTTGTCCTAATTCCATTTAGGGCAAGGCAACAACTCTGTTTGGGACTAGAGGGATGCGCAAGGTCCTGTAGTGAAGCACAACGTTGTTTACCTGCAACAAACACAGACAGGGAGAGAGAAATCTTCTCTCGCATGACTACTGGGAATGTCTCGAGCATCCTTGGTTGGTCCCTGCAGACAAATTGCATTTGTAGGCACGCAGTGTTTTTGCAATTAATCAAGAATGTTCTGAAGCCAGTGTAATTTGGAAAGATGACCATTTATAGAAGATTCGTTGTTCGCTGACCACATTTACAATTATCTAGGAGAACAGATAGGTCAGATTTATTTAATCTGCTTTTTTTGGTAAAAGCAGTATATTCTGTTAAAATTGGCTAGCAAAAAGATTTGTTTCCATGTGGGTGTGTATTTCAACACTGCAGAAAAATGGTTATTTCATAAGCTTGAACATCAATCTTTGGATTTACACAAATTTTAAATAATATTCCTAAGAGTTTGTAACAGGAGCCAAGAGTTATTTTCTGGTTATTAATCTTTCTCCCCTATCCAAAAACATCCCCAAACTTTGTTTAGCTGTACAGTCTCTTCAGACTGTTGATTGTACTGTACTGGGGCTGAGAATGTTTCAGTTTATGTAACCAGTCTCTTTGTTTAAATTTCAATGACAGATCTTTTCATTTTGTTTACAGCCAAATAACAATGCAAACATGTCATGCTACAGCCGTAGACATGGTGTGTGGTCATTGAAAAGGGCATTCACCAAATTGATTTCTTGGTCTTATCCTCTTAAAACTTATTAAAAGCGTTTCATTGTTATGTGCGGCTATTAGTGAGCAAAAATAAGCTTTCCTTATTTACATAAGGATGATAGCTAGTCACTATGTTTTCTCAGTTATTAGTTGTTTGGTTAATCGGAAAGCTGTGTTATTACAGATTTTTTTTTTGTGGATTGCAGTTGAGCAGAAAAACCCCACATGGCACCACGGTGAAGTGTTTTGCTGCAGACCCACACACTTCGCTAAAATGCTCTCTTTCAATGTGTTTACAGCGTTGCAATGTTGAAGCTGTTTGCATGGATTTGATTATAAACTTTTACGTAGATACGGTCGTGTTATAGTATTTGGTAATGCAAACGTCAGTGTGAGGCAGCTTTCTGGGCATAATTAATACTAAATGACAATTTGCAAGTGAATTCATCTAGTCTCTTCAGGGTTTTCCATCTGGTCCTTATCATGCAAAGATGTCCAGTCAGCAGCATTCAAGCTGTTTTCAAAATTCTTCCCCGACCCCTCTAAGCACAGAATGCTCTTGCTATTTATCCGCTATAAGGTTTCCTAACCTTCCTAGTAACTTTTCTGCTCTTCTAGGAAAGGATAACAACTTATAGTTGTTGCGGCAGAATAAAATGTAGTCTTTTCCCTAATATATTAACACATTTTTTTCAGGTAGGTTAACGACACAGTCTGTGCTTAGGCTCTATTTTTGACTACCACCAAAAACAAATAAACAAACAAAAAACCAAACAAACAACACACACACACACAAAAAAACCCCAAACACACAAAATCCAAACAACCCACATTATAAAATCCTGTTCGTAGATTTGTCAGGCTCTGACTTGAAACTTGTTGAGTATTTTCCTTCCCCTGCTTTGCCTACAGTGTGGAGCACTGAGCAGCTCTGCAGAAATGATGTTCCTCTTGTGCTTAACCACTGTTTTCTGGCACCCAGACCAGACTCTGAAAGGAAGTTTATACCAATTTATACCTGTGCCAGCATTAAGAACTCTTCATTTACCTTTCTGCTATCCTGAGCAGTCATCTTCCTTATTCACTGATGCTTTGCTGAGGATTAATATCCCATCTTGATCTTCTACTTTAACTATATTTAATTATGCTTGGATTGTCCTCAAGGACACACAGTATATCTGTAGGAAATATTACTACCCTACTGTGTGTGTGTGATGCCCACTAACTTTTATACTACCAGCAGACTTTGCCACACTCCTACTCTTTATGGCAAAATCAGAAATGAAATGCAAATGTTTAATTTAGAAAATCCTATTTAAGGAACTTCCCCATTACCTTCTTTCTAACGCAAGAGCATAATGTATTTTCTTTTTTTTTTTTTTCTGCTGTCCACCTCATTTACTTCAACTTCAGTTTCTCCTTGATGGGTGCTGTGTTTACAATGGATTTTCTTGGTTTTAGCAGGGTTGACTACCACCACCTTGAAAAAACATGTAACTTTTACTGTTCTTTCCTGTTTTCAGAAATACAGAGTACAGGGCCAGCATATTTTAAAGCTTCCCTAGATAAATAGATGTTTGTTTGCTTTCAGTTGTTTTTTTCGCTTGTTTTCTAGTTTTTGTTTTTCCACTTAGAAAATTTCTCTGCATGAAGTTCAGTGACTTACATACATTTGTTGAAGATTTCTGGATGTCTGACAGCCTGGGGAAAGAAGTACATCCGAATGGTCCCCTGGACGTCTGGAAATCCTAGAAATGTCATCTGCAGAGAACAAGTGCAGTGAGGCTTGTGTTCCCAGCAAGCACCCAAACAGTGACTGCATGGTCAGGGCATGCATGGTAAATTGTCTTCTTCCTGGAATCATGAGGCTGATGGACCATGTATGATGTAGTGAGTGTACGCAGGCTCCTCTTTGGAAAATATTGGATGAAATGTGTGGCAAACCTTCCTTACTCCACTCTATGAAGTGCATCTCCTGGAAAAAAAGAAATGAGAGTTGTTTTAGTTTTTTATATTGTATTCCCCCTTGTGGCCTTAAGATGTTGACGGGAATGAATAACCCCACATAGGGAGAGAGTCTTTAAACTGTATCTTCTCTGTAAACTAATCCACACGCTTCTCTGCCTGATTTGGTTTTTATCTATAAAAATTTTTCTTGTTCTTTCTAGAATTCTAATTTGGATATTACCTAACCTGGGACAGCTTCAGATTCTTTTTAGCAGGGCCTGTTGTGACATGACAAGGGGTAACAGTTTTAAGCTAAAAGAGGAGAGTTTGAGACTAAATAGAAGGAAGGGTTGGTAGGTTTTGTTTGTTTGGATTTTTTTGTGGTTTTATTAGTTTGTTTTTAATTTTGTTTGGAGTTTTTTGTTGCTGTTTGTTTGGTTGGTTTTGTTTTGTGCTTTGTTGTTGGTTTTTTGGTTTTTATGATGAGGGTGGTGAAACACTGACCCAGGTTGCCCAGAGAGGTGGCAGATGCCCCATCCCTGAAAAGATTCTGTCTCAGATTGGATGGGTCTCTGAAAGACCTGCTCTAGTTGCAGGTGTCCCTGCTTAGTGCAGGGGGGTTGGATTAAATGTCATTTAGAGGTCCCTTCCAACCCAAACCAGTCTTTGAAACTGTTCTTATAGCCCAGAGCATGCAGCTGTGGATAATGCAGAGCTCTGATATCGAGGTGGGTCCATAAGAGCTTTCTTAGCTTCTCAGAGTATAATAGTTTACATGTCAACAAGTTTCCACAAAGGTGAGCATCTAACGTAATGCAGATGGAGGCCAGAAACCAGATGGATAAAATTAAAAATGTAAGGCAGCTCTGTGGTGATAGAGCAAAATGCAAAAATTCGATGAGGTGACTAAAAAAAGAAACCTGTCTCAAGCCACTATCATCAAATAATTTCAGCTACTGGACCACAGATGGTTATGACTGCATCACTGTTTTATAAAAAATTTTGTAAAGGAGCCAAAAATATGTTAAGTGAACTTGTCGGAAATGAGGAAGAATATGGCAAAGGTTTTGAATAAAACACCCAGAAAGCAAACCTCTCAGGTTTCTAAAACACTCTTTTTCTTTGGAAAGAAAACATAAACACACCCCATAGTCCTGAACAAGTGTGTATGAAGTGTGAGTGACTAAGGGTTTAATTCTTCCCCTACATCAAAACCAGGTTCAAATGCCCCAGATCTCAGCTATATTAACCACTTGGCACCTGAAGACACTTAATAGAAAGTTATTTCTGAGAGGAGAATCTGTAGCAGAACTATCTGGCAAAGAAGAAATCCCATTCACATGCCTCAGAAAACTTCAGGCAACGTCTCGAAACGAAAGTTCTCCAAAAGCTCTGGTAAGAAAACAGAAGCTGAGAATCATGCCATGCGATACTAAAGAATTTAGAGAGCACACTAAGAAGTTCTGTATCAATGCTTTTTCTTAAATATATTCAACAAAGGGACTATTTCCCTTCAACATTTTCAAATTTCAGCTTTCTCTCCCTTCTGCTTTTTAGATGAGGAACTACTCAAAAAAAACTTGCACAGTTATAGCTTTCAGTGTAAAATCCCTGGATTTCTTGCTTTTTTATTTTCCTGCTTCTCAATTGGTTTAGAGAGAATTTTAAAGCTATAGCCTAAAAAGTGAATATTAAAAGAAAGAGATTATAAAAGCAATTGTAGAAAAGTTTGGGAACTCTTAACTTGGAACTCTTGTAACAGCTACTGCAGAAGTCCATATGTGAACATGCCATTTTGTTCTCCCACAGTGCTCTAAAATGAAAAAATTAACTTATCGAGTCTTTGATTTCTTATTAGTGCTTTGCTGATTCATGAGTACAAAATAATGATAATTGAAGAAGAATTCAGACTCTGAGGCTCCTTGAACAAAGCATTTCAGAAACTCCTTTTCTGATTAATCTTTCTTGAATCTTACATGTCTAGAAATGTAAATCAGTTAAGGAAAATGCTTTGGGATTCACTGCTTTATCTGATCCCTTGGAAAACCCTTAGCAACTGGCCTCTGGGATTGAGTTGCCTGGAGCAGGCTGATTATGGAAATTCAACTCATGTTTGGATTTTTTCCTGCTCCTAATCCAAGCTCACTGCTGTAACTTATGTAAATTGAGAGGTTTTTATTGGTTTGGGGTTTTTTGTTTCCTTGTTAGTGCTGTTCGTGGTTTTTTTTGTTGTTGTTTGGGTTTGTTGGTTTTGGATGTTTTTTACTAATGAAGAGTAATTACTGCAAGCATTTCTATGGGCCTGGCTTATACAGGGGTCAGAATTCCAAGGTCATTCTTACCCTCCAAGTTTGGAGGCTAGCAGAACATTATACAAGAGCAATCTCCACCTTCAGACTGATCAATGAAAATAAGATTCACTTGTGATTTTGTTCGTTTGTTCTCTGTCATTTCCTTTCAGAATTTATGTTGTTTGAAATTTTCTTGTAGGTCCAGTGAGATCTCTGAAACAAGACTGATTAAAAAAAATTGAAATGATGAATAAATTAAATGTGACAAATATTTTCATACTACATATTTTTATTCATCAGACACACAAAATTCTGCAGCAACCAATAATTTTTTTAAATGGCACAGAAAAATTGTGTTTTCTTGTTTATATTAAAGAAATATCCTATATTTTATGAATTTAATAATATAACTGATGTGCAGGATAAACTAAAAAGCTAACATTTAAGGAAAGCTACATTTTAGCCACTCTGGCCGCTCATCTGCTGTAATAGATGGGAATTTTCACTCCTCTATCCTCTCAATTGTATGCTCTAAAACCTGTTAGTGTCACTGAAGATTATACGGTGTTTCTATAGAGAAATTTAGTCTATATTTTACATATAGAAAATTATTAAAAATTGTATCACCTTCCTAAAATGATTGCTGCAGGACAGTTTGCATCGAGTTTACCCACACAAAGCTGCTTTTAAACCAGCCAAGGTATAATTATATGGGGGAGGAAGAGGTGTAAAATAAAGCCTTGTTTGCTGAAACAAATCAAATGTTCTGGGGTAAAAATAAATAAATTTATAAAATAAATAGAGGGATGTGAGTTTTCTCCCTCATTTCGCCATAGTTGTCACTTGGTGCTGGAAGATTGCTATACAAACACTTCTGATTTAGGTATGTGCTGTTGGATGGGCGTATCAATGGTTGAACTAAATGACCTTGAAGGTCTTTTCCAACCTAAATGATTCTATAGTCCATCTTGTAGATAAAAAGATGGGTCCCTTCCAAAGGCGCATTTTCAAATTATTCCTGGTTATTCTCTGGAATGAGGAAAGATAATGGAAAAATGAAGTGGTGCCTAGAGAAGGAAAATACTTGCAGTTGTACAAGTGGAGTTTCCATTAAAGATGAAATGTCTTTATTTTCAACGATCTCTGGTGTCCAGAAAGCCACAGAGAGGATAATCTTAAAATAACTCATACCTTTGTTCTCCACTTGCTCTAGTACGCAGAGTATGTGTGGATCTGTGTACGTATTCAGTGACACACAAGTTGATCATATGAAAACACAGAGCAAGAAGGTTTGTTGTTTTGGGGTTTTGTTTTGTTGGGTTTTTTTTTGAGGGAGGGGGGCAGGAAGAAGGGATGGCTTGTGTTTCACTGATGCTTTACCTTCATCTGAGAGGTAAAGTGCATCATCGTCTCTGTAGTTCGTGCTATTGCGGTTGACCAAGTGATGCAGCTGCCCGACTTGTGCAGCAGATGTGCTTAGTCTCAAGATGTTTTCAGTCTCCTCTGACCTGGGGCATGGGAACATCATTGCATTTCCTAACCCAGGTCTCATTAGCGTGATACAATGAGATTATTGAAGAATGCAGTTGAGAAAAGGCACTTATTATTTATAATTTGTGTTAGTGGTAAAAATGTCTTTTGATTGAAATTTCTTAAGCCTGTCTCTGTGTCATTTGTCATTCAGCAGATCTGATAAGGAAAAAGAATATATTATATTGTTGTTACATTTAATCATTTTAAATAGTTGCATGCTGTCAAGAAAGAATTTGACCTGTCTCTTTCAGCTTCCTTCCTTGTGTGGTTTTTTTCCTTGTGCTTTATGTGTGTATCATTTTAACAATATAAACTGTGTAAACTGACTGCTTTTTCTTGCATATGGAGCTTTTATTAGAAGTTCACCAGTGTATTTTTTTAGAATTGAAATCTGCAAAGTTTGTGACATTAAGCTATGCTCAAACTACCTCTTTTTGTCATAAAGCACTAACGTCTCTCTGATCTATATTTTTCTCCATAGAATATTAAGAAAATAAAAGCACAACTTAATTTTATTTTTAAGCATGCTTAAATGAACTAATAATACTTCACTGCAATATGCTGTATATCCCAAATGATGTAATTCTGCACAGTAATCTTTTAAGTATTGATTGTTTTCTAGGCAAGGCTTTTTCTTTAAATTCCTACAGAAGTAGATTACTTTTACTATATACTCTGCTATCCTGCATAAGATATTGAAAATACCTAGTTTCCTCCCCAAAATATTCTGAATTATATTTTACCTATAGTATTGTATTAAGTGCCGGTAAATACCACAAATGCAACCTGCAGTCTGATTACATTTAAAAGATTTTCTTATTGTTACAGTGATTTAGTATAATAGTATGATGTGGGACTACCAGTGTATCAAAACATTATGAAGTTTTTTGTGAGGAATTCAGAATATCTTTGTTTCTTTTTCCTCCTTGTGAATAGATGTGAAGAAATTTTATACGAAGATCACAGATCTTACATATTTGTACTTTACAAGACTAAGAAATTGGTTAAAGTTCTGCTGATGATCATTAAAGAAAAAGGGGGATTTTAAATAGGGTAGGCTACCCTGAAGTCCTTTGTTTCTTCTCACATAAGATGGTATTTCTGGTGTCTGTTTTGTGCTACAGGCTGAAGCTTGCTAAATATCTTGTCTATTTTACAGGTGGACAAAATAAAGTGGAGATAGTCCCAACTAATTACGTTGATAAGATCATTAACTGGGACCTAGGTGTGATCTTCTGAAGTAATCACAATCTAATTATGGAGTTTATTTTTAACCAGGAATATCATTAATTTGTAATAGCACAAATCATTGTGACACATCAGGTTCTGGTAGTTCTTATCTTCTTTTTCTATTTGGCAATTTCCCCCCCCTACATATCACAATGGTGTATTTTTTTTATTGCGACAACACTCTATAATACAGATGAAGTTCAAGGCAATGTCAACTTCAAGCTTTCTATCTGTGCACTGTGCTACTTTCCCATACTAAGTGGTACCACTGGACTATTTTCACTCAAATGCTTATGGTGTCCTGCCCATCTGTCACTAATGCAGAAAATTTCGTGTGCACCAAATAATTAAAATTTAGCCACATATTTATAATATTGAAATGGTGTTATTCCTCCAAGTCTTAAATGCAGTTGCATTGTGAAGCTGCTCTGTGCTACTGCTAAATCTCCCACCAAAGAATTTTTCCAGTTCCCTCTGGTCAAATAACACTTCTGGAATTATAAAATATATTGGGCCTGTTTTTCCTTGCCTTCAACAGGCAAAGTTTAACAAGACCAAAGCCTGCTGGACAAATAAAAAGAACTAAAGAATTGAAAGAACTTGCAGAAAAAGCAGTTTCGGGCTTCTTTAATTATCCATAGATGCCAAAAGGCACAACAAGGAGGAGATTCATATCAACAATGTGACAGATTTTATTTTTTTTTATTCTACAGTGATCCTGTCAGTAAAAGAAATTTAATATAGATTCTCTTATCACTCTCTACCATCTAAGTGTGTAGGTGACTGAGTAATGCACCCCAGGAAAACGTGTCTTCTCAGAATCTGTAATTTTCTGACACAGAAAAACATACTGTGCTGGGAAAAGGGATGAGGAGTAGCAGCACTTATGCAGTCGAGTATTTTGTGGGTGTACCTGATTTCTAAATCCTTCCATGCGACTACATGAGTAGCAGCATTATGCTGTTGCATGTTTGCAAACCTCTCAATATGAGTCACCAAGCTTATTTATACAGATTTTGCTGGATGAGACATAAAAGGTAGGATATTTTGCAGCACCATTTATTTAAAGGTGTTACAGAGAAGCCTTCTTCCCTCAAACAATGTAGGTTATAATCTGAGCTACGGGAATTTGCACTTCTTGGAAACCTTAGTGGTGGTACCACTTTGCTATCGCTGGGGAGAGTCTCCAGCTTGATCTCTGCATTCTCTGGGTGGTTCTGCTCAGTGTGCTGCAATCTTTCCTCTGTTCTGGGCTCTCAATAAACCCCTTTATGGGACAATTTCCACACATCTCAGCTACTTGCCTAATGCTTGAACCTGTACTATCTCTTATGTAGCTAGGCCAGATGTACTGATCCTCAAACCAACATATAAAGAACTTCTTGGGTGTGGTTATGTCATAGTATATAGCGTATAATTTTCTTTGTATAATTTGATCCCCAGTGCTTTAAAAGTGCTTTTTTTTTTTTTTTTTAATTTTATTGGTTTTATTTTTTTTTCCCCAGCAGTATAAGGAGGTGATAAGTCTAATTACCAAAAGGGTCTGACTGCAACCAGCTGATTTGCAGGATGCTCTCCAGAAGTGTAGCAGTAGCAGAGAGCAGATGTAGATAGCACTGACAAGTACCCCATGATGCACCTAAACCATCTTAAATAGTTTCCCTGCAAAAACACTCATAAGGTAAGGAAAAACATGTGTCCAAAGGAATTTATGCTTCTTTTAGACTTAAACAGTTTGTAAAAGTAAGAGAGGAGTTATTCAATAATTAATAAATAGTATCAGCTAGTGTGGAGATTTATTGCCCATCTCGGTATACACAAATATACCTACATATATGAATGTGCAGTGTGGCAAATATTTATTAAAAGAAGGATTTGGCAATAAAAAGCTTTAACTTCTCAAACCTGAAAGAGGCAAACCAGTCTTCTCATTCCTCTAACTGGGATAGGAAGATTAAGCATCTTGGGCAAAATTTCAGTGAAAATCTGTCATGTGGAATTAAACATTAAATACCATTCCAATCTTTAATAGCAAGATTTATAGGGTTTTTTTTTTATCAGCAGATAATGTACATTGTCTCAGAACTTTTTCTGGTTGTCTTCAACAGCTGTAGGTATATATTCTGATATTTTGACAAAGGCAAAAGTTAACAACATTTTTTGAGTTAAACTGAACAAAGTGATGATGAAATAACCCAAAGTAAAACCTCCTAAAATCCCTAAAATGTGGGACAAGTACTCATAAGTATAATTCCCCTGGGGTTTCCTCAGAAAGGATAGTTATGGTTATTGTTGAACCTCAGCAAGTCTTTTCTCATGGGTGTTACTGGTCCGTGATCCCCAGACCAGGTAGGATGAGAGAGATCTTTTTGCCACTACACTTGCAACGCAATGTCCATGTTGAAGATTACTGGAAAGAGGACAGTGAGTTTCTTTAATCTGGAGGGTTCTGTTCTTCATGGTGCAGAGTATATAATCTGAGATGGTTTCCACTCATGCCCAGGATCCTGAGCATCCCGATTCATGAAGGAGGTTCCCATGGCTGGATGTAAGCTCCTGAAAACACAGGGATTCTGTGGGAAATGCACTCTTCTTTCAAACTTATCTCTCCAGCCCTGTTTAATAAATGATGTGTTCATGATCTTTTAACATCAGTAACAATTTGTTAGTCATATTACACTGTAGAAGAGAGAGACTAGGAAGCTATCTGAACCATTTTAAAACTTAAATTAGCCACCATAAAGTGCAGAATAAAATTATAAAGACTTTCTTGTAATACAAAATTCATAGAGACAAAACTCTAATTTCCTGATGGATATATGATATTAATGTAACGGATACCTCAGTGTAGTTAAATTGCATTAAATGGTTATTAATGCTTGAATAAACTTCAAGGAAGTGGGTACTGGTTGAAATGGGATAATATTTTGTTCTGCTAAATTATACGTTAATTGGTATTTCCTCTCTTGTAAAAGGACCTAAAGGGCTTAATAAAATATGTGGTAGAAACATTATTTTTTCTTCTTGAGATGTTAAGTCTAGAGTTTAACTGGAAACATTTCAAATCATTCCCAGAAAATTCATCGGAGCTCATGATGACATGGTTTTACAGGACTCCCCAAAGTAAATAATTACGGCTTTCAGTTATTTGGGAGCATAAAGGGCAATATGCAAAGGAGGGAAAGAAAAGCTATGAGTTTAATGGTTTGCTGTTTTGTTTTCACATTTGAAATTATGCTTACTTAGATGAAGGTAACTTCTCCCAGTGTAATGCAGTGGGTTTTGAAGACTATTGACATGACACAGGGACACGATTACTTCTGGACCAATAAAGGAGGGGGACTAGCAAAGGGCCTCAACACCTATTTTCAGATAATTTGGAGAGATATCAGCAAATCAGGAGAAGATTGTTTAAGGAAGTCCCATTTAATACATCTCATTCAGTAGTCTAAATTTTCCTGAAGTGATTTTTATTCCTTCTTTGTAGTATTGCTGCTTCTTAGTTGTGTCAGAATGGACCTGAATTATTTAAGGACTAACTATGATATTCCCACACAGAAATATTAACTATGGATAACCTTCCACTGGGAGAAGGAAGAGAAAAAGCAAACACCCTCTACAAGAATATGCCTATACTTATATTTATGGATTTATTGGTATTATGACAAAGCTTCCCTTCACTTGAACATTCAATAATACTGTGCTTAATTACTGAAAATGAGATGTTTCCTTCTTTTCTTCTAAAGAAACTTTACTTGATAAATAATGAATGCCTACAGATATTTAACTACATCACAGAAAGGAAGTAAAATTATTTCCTTGAGAACACAGAAGTTAGTGAGGATGCTTTGACCTCTCACAGTACAAAAGCCATTAATGTTTTGATTGCAGTGTTGCTGGGTTTTCCAAAGTGGATATACAAAGTTATAGTTTCTTGGCTCCTCCTGGCCCCCTTTCTCTTGTTAAATACAGACCCTGTCTTACAGGTTTCTCTTTTAAATTTTTTTTTTTTTTTTTTAATTTTTCAGGTGATACTGTCTGGGAAACACAACTATCATAGCCCCCAAATATCCTCAAGTTATTCTTTTTGTATAACTTAGAGCAAATCATGGAGAAAGAATGAGGTTAGCCAAAGTTTTCGGGCTCTGTGATTTGTCTTAGAAGAAAAACATGATAGTGGAATCAGATACTTTTGATGCAATATAAATACTTTCATATTTACAAAGAATGGGCAAGTTCCCATTTCCTGATTGCTGGAGGATTCATTTTGGAGACAGCATTTTTGTTGCAAGCCAAGTGTGATCCTTTTTGTAGATTTAATTCATGGTCTGGCTACAACAGTTTCTCTCACTGTGCATAGTCTTTTCTCAACTTCCCTTCATTTTTTGCTTATTTTTCTCTAAGACACATCTTCAGAAAACCCTTTATCCATCTGTGCTTTGGGTGCATCGTTGCTCTAAATACTGACCTGGATCTGGATGTGGAGCAGAGGCTGATGCAGTTTCAGCTACCTGAGTACACCTAACAACTACCTTATCTGAAGGCTGGTAATTGAAAAAAGTGACTTTCAAGGAGGTTTATCCATCTACAAAAACATGCTTGTAATGTTGGAAACAATGCATTTAAGCATAACTGATTGTAAACAAAAACTATTTTATAAAATCCAGGTGCTGCAGAGCCCTTATTGTAAACTCTGTTGGCTTCTCAGAGAGAACTTGAATAGTTTATGGCTTCAGTAGTGTGATATCTTTGATGGCAGAAGATAACTATTGACCAAAGAAACTTTTATGAGGGAAAACCAATATTATTACGATTTTTATTTTTAATCCTACTCATCATCAGCTGAGATTGAGGCTACAAGATGACATGGCACTTAGGGGCATGGTTTAGTGGTGGAATTGTCAGTGTTAGGTTTATGTTTGGACTTGGTGATATTAAGGGTCTTTTCCACCCTTATGACTTCAAGAAACCCCTAATTGGTCCATGGAGTGAGGGATACCTTGTGCTGGCTGTTGCTTTGCTAACTGGGTTCTTTTCTGCTTGGAAAAAATAAAGTCAAGGAGAAGTCTTTTTACCCTTAAAATTTCTTTTTTTTTTTTTTTTTTTATGTGAAAGAAAGCAGGAGAACTTAAATAGGATGACACCCATGGCTGAAAAAAGAAGTAATTTGTGAAATTCATCTCTGTGTTGCTTTCTGAGATTTAACCTGTGTGCTCTCCAGCCATTAACATGCTGCACCCTAAGGCAGCTGATGAACCCTGCCTTGCAAGGCATGTGAAGAGGCTTATTCTCCTGAGCAGGGATTCACAGTTTGGTCCCAAAGGAAACAAATACCTTGATTAGCATTTGGGGTCCTTGTCGTGGCACTGTCTGGAAAGGTGTGCTTGACAAGGGACTGCACTCAACAGTTTCCACTCACATAGGGGAAAAAAAAAATAAATAAGGAAAACCGAATAGTTCACTCCATAACAGGGTTTCACATGGAGAAGTCTGTGACCTGACTTATCTGGGAGGTCAGGCTAGATAATCCAAAAGCTCCCAAAGGGTATTGAAATCTAGGTATTGTTAATACAGAACCACTCTGCATCTCTCACGGTATTATGAGATGCTGGAGGTTGTATCCATGCTTGTGTGGGGTATTGCTGAGTGTTTCTAAAAACAAACTGCTGTTTTGGGGAGTTATTACCATTTTCTCTGGAGCAGAGGGAGCTCAGAACTAAGAATTGCTCCACCAGGGAGGAGTGATTTATTGGATGATCTCTCTGAGCTCCCAGCATTTTCCTTCCCAGCTTCAATACCCTGTACAAGAATGGAAACACTTTGTGGGCTTCATCTTAATAGGGACTCCCCCACCCCAAAACAAGATCTTTATCCAAAGATTTTAATTAATTGCAAAAGTTAAAAATAAATCGTGCTGGAGTACCATTGATAATCCTCCTAGGCTGGCTTTCATTCATGTTAATGTGTAATACAGCCACAGTAAGATTTAATTTTAACCATAATTATAAAAGTTTGAAATTAAATCTTACTAGGGATGTGTTCTCCATTAATATGGACAAAAACTGATCTGGGAGGATTATTATGGGGGACACAAGAAAGATTTAATTTTTAACTTTTATAATTAATTCAAAAATGTGATAAAGGATTTTGTTTCAGGGGAGGGGGAGTGCTCTCTGGACCACTAAGACATCCCAGCAGTCTTTCAGAGTCATCTTAATTACAGCCACAAAGAATTATTTGTTAGAGAATAGTGGTCAGGAGCTCAAACTGCTTCTTTTATCCAGAAATAAATGTGCAGGCACTTTGGAACTTTTGCTGAAAGAAGCACTGCAGCTCTTGGTGGGGAAAGGAGCTCAGAGGGATATATACGTACATGTTTGTATATATGAGATATGTATGTTTCTGTGTATGCATATATGTGTACAAATACATGAACACAGAAGCACACATGTATATACAAGTCTGTATAGATATGTAAATATACATGCATTTTAAATATACTTGTGTATGTACATATACAAAACTGGTACCAAAAATGCATTTTTCTAAATATTTCTAATACTCTATGCACATACATCCACACAAATGCACACAAACATATATACAGCTCTTCTCCTAAAGGAAGATAATGGCAATAAGACAAAAGGAAGATTAATGGAAACCATTTCTTTCAATAGTTGCAATTGTATTTGGCTGCACTGAATTTCGGAGCATTTGTCAGGCTGCACAGAGGACAGAAATCAAGTAAATTTACTGAAAATTTTCTGTTGAGGATCAGGTTATGTCACCATGAAAGATGTATGAAAAAGATTAAAAGGAATCAAGTATCCATTCCTCAGGTATGCACTTAGGAACCAGTTTCAGTTTTAAATTGTGAATCTTCTCTGAAAGAATGTGTTTTGAGTTCATATTCACTGTATTTTAGTAACTTTTACATCAAATTTACACAATATTCCAGTGCAGAAGGGTTGAGGATTGATTGATTGATTTATTTATTAGTTCAGATAGTGGTCATTTTCTTTTCCTTTTGCTGCTGTTTTGGTTTATTCTTTTTCTTTGCTTTCAGTGTTGAAATTCTAACGTGCAATCTGAAAGTTAAAGATTCTTTTCTTCTCATGCCCAGAAACAAGATTGAGTGATGAGTCTTGGTGAGGATGCACAGAGTTCAGAGCCAGGTTTAAATCCTTATCCTGACAGCTCCTCATCAGTTGGGGTTCCATTTTAAATTTAAAAAAAATAAAGGTGATAGCTCTTTGGACTTTGAAAAATGGTGGATTTGTTATAGAATGAAAAAGACTTCTTTTATTATTACCAGTGTTATTTTAGAGTTTGTTTTTTTCATAATCTCATAAATTTTACCAAATTTAGTAACAAAATAGAAGAATAACTATGATTTTTTTAAAAAAAAAATCCTTCTATTTTTAACAATCACTTAAAAGCATGAAAGCATAAAAGGAAATATTCTTAGAGTAAAAATTTGTGTACAGTGATGAACAGTTTTTCAACAGTCCACATCCTTGCAAATATATATTAACTTAGCCACAGACTATTTCTCCTCACCTTGATGTTTTCAGAAAATATATCTGTATTTATAATGTCTCTCCTAATTAAATAATATTAGAGGTGAACTCTGAACAACTCCATCTTCCATTCCTTAGTTCGGTGAAATTTTTAATGTAGTCTGGTTTTTTTTTCATTTGTTGTATTTTTTTATCAGCATCTGCTTTCATTTTTAGTTCTCCTCTCCAGAAGTAATCAGGTTTAGACCACACTGTAAAATATTTTTTTTTACAGTATGACGAAATTCTGTAGTTAAATGCAGATTCTTCCTGCATTAGCACCAATAATCTCTCCTCCTTGTACGCTCTCATTAGCGAGGTCACTGAATGGTCTGAAGTAACTAAACAGTGATGAGTAGAAGAGCATTTTCAGATAGAAATGGTCTTTCAAACCACAACTTGACTGCAGTATGTGCTAGGATACACAGACCAGGTTACTTTGAACTTCCACCTTAGCTGGTAAGACAAATAATTTGTATTTCCAAGGAAAAAGGGAGTAGTTTTGTGCAGCATGTGTCTCTGGGAGGACACCCTTTGCACTGAGCTGAAAAGTGTGGAGATGCTGTGTTATGTTTACCTTTTGGTAGGGAATTGAGGGATGCTTGGTTTCACCTGTTTGGTTCCAAAACCTCCCAGTATAGATAGTTCCTTCCAGTGGTCTGAGGTTGGAGTGGCACTGTATAATAGAGGTTCTGCTGGTGTCCCTTGTTTGTTACTATAAATGCTGATTTGTTCTTTGCGTGCTACTTTTTGCACGTATCTGCCGAAGAACAAGGATAGCAAAAGTTCTAAATTAGGTGCTTAATTAAATGACACCTTTTATAGTTACAGATATTCTTCTTTGTGACAAACAGCAGCTAGCCTTTGCAAAACCTTTCAAATGAAACTCTCAAGGAAAATACTTTTTATCAGGTTTGTTTTGGTTTGGGTTTTTTGTTTGCCTTTTTTTTTCTTCAGAGAAAGCATTTGGGTTTTAATCAACAGTACAACATACAATAGCCTCCTTTTCATTTTTTTTTTTTTGCATCCTACTGTTAATACTTTTGTACAAGGCACTTTTTGTGTTCTGTTACAGGAATGTACAAATGCAGTTTGACATAGATGAGGAAAGTCATAGAGTGTGTCTGACTTCAACAGTCTTTGAGTCTACCCCATAAGTGGTTGTATGAGAAATAGCATTAATACAGTGAAATATGAAAAAGTCAGGTTGTAGTCTTAGGGTGAGCTTTTCCTCCTAGAACTGTGTATTTGAAGATAACATGCCTGTTATAATCACTTACATCACTAGACTCGCTAAGATTGCTATGCAGAATGAATGAAAATTAGAGATATTTAAGTAATATATTCTGAGGATCTCAGAGTTCTGAAGTAGGTCATGACAGTTATTCTTCTGTTACCAAACAAGACATTAGATGTGGTGTATTTAAAAAAAAAATATTGCAAGACTCTTAAAAATAGGTATAGCACTATCTTTTTCTTTTTTTTGTACTCAAATTGATGGGAATGTGGAATTTTATCAGGGAAAATGCTTCCTAGTCAATTGCCTGAGAAGCAAGTGAGAGACCACCTGTGATCAAGTTATGAGATGAAGTGTAAGAAAATATTGCTCATGCTTTCAGCAGAGAAAATGTCATCTCAAAAGCCTTAGATGGCCAGGGTTACTGCTGTTCATGGGCTCAATAGCTGAATTTATTGAGGCATGAGTGAAACTTGAGCTTTACATGCAGTTTCTTGGCCAGAGGTCTACTGTGTGTATTGATTTATTTATTTTTTTTGAAACCTGCTTTTGCTAAGTATATAGCTGAAATTTCCTAATGATTTCTTTGTATTTGGTGAAAGAATTTCAGCGACATCAACTTAATCCCCATGAATGCTGCTTCTTTCCACATTCATCATCAGCCAGAGAAAGATGAATCCCTCTGAACCTCACAGGACACAGCAGTTACAGCCCAGTTGCAACACTGTGTGTTGTCCATGTCTTGGTGGGCAGGCACTTTGGATTGGAAATTTCACTCTTGGGGCAAACTGGTCTTACTAAATTTAACATATTTGTTTATCTATAACACACATCCAGTTTAAGGTGAATGAAACAAAGATGACAAAAGAAGTTTTTCCTTCAAAACAGAAAAGTTGATATTACTTTATCCCTTCTGGCTATGAAAAATTCAATGTATTTCTGATGTCTTGAATTTGTCATTATCACGTAGAACATGTTACAAAATAATACTACTTTGCTATAATAGCTTCCATCTGAATACATCTAATTATCTTACGAAAAGGAATGAATGAAGGTACACAACATCTTTGCAAACTTGGGAATGCATCTGTTTTATGGACAAGAAAAGTGGAAGTACACACCAGAATTAAGCGAGTTAGCTTAATGGCATTGCAGAACATACCACTAATTTGGAAACAGGTCCTGGAAATCTAGATTTAAGCACTTGCATGTTATTCATTCTTACTGCAGTGAAACGAATCTAATAGTGTGTAACACTGTCCTCTCGTCTTCAACATTCCTGGATTTCCAGGAACCTTCCAAATAATAAATAAATATTCAGTGTTTCACAAAAAATGCACCAACCAATGAACGTTGAAAGCCGTGGCTGCCACTGGAAGCATGTTAGGTAATGTATGACCATTTAAATGAGTGCAGCGCATTTTATGGTGTATACATTTGGCTGCCTAGCAAAAGGTAGTGGTAATTTCATAAAAATAACTATTTTTCAAATAAAATACAGTGGTAATTTCAGGAAGCCCCCTACCTCATCAGAAAATGCCAAAGTCCTTCTAAATCTTCAGCCTCACTATAAAAAATAATAATAATAAATTAGTATAAGATATTTTATTACAGGGTCTCCCCTTCTGTCTCTTTGGCTTCTAGCCAAAGCACACTATGAAGTAACAGCTGGAAATGACCTCCACTCTTTCAAATGTTGTTTCTTTGGTTTGGCTTAAAATTAATCATATTTTTTAAAAAATAAATTAATATTGTAGACATTTTTGGTAAGCCCCAATTTTTACTCATAATGTGGCTCTTTGCCAGCATCTAATATGACATCAGAGTGATGTTACTGTGATTATGCGGTACACGTTGGAGCTGTAATACATGGCTATGATGATATATTAAACATTGACAGGGAACTTGAATATATAATTGGCAATGACAAAAGAAAGCATGATTTAATATCTTCCATGCCACCCTCCCCACTCGAGTTGCTCAGGGTCATGCCTTCTCAGTGCATTCTCATTATTTCCAATAGAATATCCTGATGTTCAGTAAGTGTTTAGGGGAACCTACAAGAGCCTCTCTGCTGGATATGCTTTGTACATAATACAGCAGTCAAGCGATTTCTAATATCACATCTTTCTCACAAATGAAAGCCTTCAAAATTGTTTTTTTTTATTTTTGTTTTAATTTTTTTCCCCTCCCTTGTTGTATCTAAAAGATAGGACAATGCTTAGTTAAACTTTAAGTCATTTTCATGATAAAATTAGGCTCTAGATAAGCTTAACATATATCATACTCTGCAAAAGCCCTCGACTAATCAGTGCATGAGTTGTTTTTAACTTATTTGTATTTGGTTTGTTCTAAGAATTACAGGCTGTCTTTATATGCTCACAGAGGACCCTTTGGGTACAAACTGTCCTTTACGTTTTTACATATCCAGCCCAATGTTCCCTTTCCCATAGTGTCTCCTTGGCTTTTGTTTCTTGTAGCACTCAACAGAAATGTACTCTGTCAAACACAGCCAGGAGATAGCATACCCTTGAGGAAAGTTGAGTATTCGTGTTCCCACGAAATCCTTCCCTGCTCTGCAGTTGTGATGAAGTGAAGATATCTTCCCAGCTGTTACTCTTTTTCTTTTTATATTTTTCAGCGCCACGTTTGAGATTTCTGCCTTTTGAACTGACTCCACTGTAGCCATCTTCTTTCTCTTTCAACAAAAACCAAGTACCTGAACTCCTCAGTTTTATTTTTTTTGTTGTAGCCTTCTGTCTCTCTTGTGCTGTTCTGTCCAAGGGAACAAAAATAAACTTTTCTGTGCAATAATAAAAACTGTACCTCTACAAAGCTGAAGCTCCATAAGTTACTCAAAACACTGTTTAACTTAGACACTTTGTGATTTTGTCATGGGAGTTCTGTATTTCTGTGCGTGTATAGTTTTCTATACCTGTGACTACTTTTCTAAGAGACTAATTTAAGTACAATGGTCTCACTTTCACAGTACCCATATAAAGAAAAACCCCAACAAACAATTACTTCTACCCCTGCCATCATGTAGCTTCTTTCATGTCGAAGAAATCAGCCTTGTTAGCAAGGTTTACTGCATAAACCCAAGTCCAATGTGGAAGTAGGTTCTTATGGGCCACTTGCAAAGTGTTTTTTCTACTTTTCCCACCTCCTAGGGAGTTTTATTAGAACACCCTGTAAAATCCACTGATGTATCTGGTAGCAATCTAAATTGTGATTAGCCAATGGAATTTCGCTTTTCCATTACCGCTGAAGCCCAGTGTCCCTGAGATTTATATCCCTGAATCTCTCAATTGATTTATAACCTGGTAATCCTTTTATCCCCATTTATATGCAGCATAACTTGACATAAGTGCTAGAATGTCTCCATTAATTGAATTCAAGAGTGTTGGACTGAGAAACTGGACTAAAAACTTTTAGGCCGTACTGTAAATACACTTTGTGTCAAAGGAAGCCAGGAGGCAATATGTTCTTGTGTTGTTTCATCTTTATGTTCACTCTCAAGTGAATTATAAAAAAAAAAATAGAGAAAAGTAAACTGCCAACTATTGATGCTGTATCTGGAGTATCTGTTGCAAAAAAAAGAGAAGTGTTAAAATACATCCTTTAGCATACTGATTGTAATGCAGCATAGCTAAAGGAGAGCTCCATATGGACTACTTGGTTCCTGTATGCTGTGGTGCAGATACCAGCCTGGGTCTCAAACATCTCATAGTGTTTTTGCAGGATTGTTCCAATTGAAATTGCTAGAAACTAGGTACCTGGATTTAAAAAAATAAAAAATAAAATATTCCTATTGGAAAGTAATTCTGTTTCTACCTATTTTAGGGGTGTGAATGTGGCTGCTACTGTGAAGAACTAGGAAGTTTTTTATTCCTTGTCTCAAACCATGCAATATTAACATTCCCCATGTTGTAGGGCACACAAGTGTGGAGTTCCAGCACTGCTAATTTCAATTATGGGATGGAAAATTTAATAGTTACTGCAGCTTTGTGTTATTGCTGCTCCTTCTGTGTGGACTTAGACATTAGATGCAAGCATCAGTCATAAGAAAATCTGTGTAGTTTCTCTGAAACAATGGCTCAGCAGCCCCTTCAATAACCTTTAGTGGCCGTGTCTACAGAGGGTGTCGGGAGTCCCCTGTTACACTTAAATCAAATATGTGGCACAGCAAATGGAGGAGCTATTAAAATATATTTATTATTCATTATTAGTAAATTGCCTGCATGTGGAGTACTGTAGAGTAGCAAACTTACAATTTTGTTGACTCATTAAAAGTCTATGGTGCAATGTCCTGCAAACCCCAAATTTGTATTTATAGCATTAATTTTAAAGCTCCGTTTAAGCAATTACATCGGTGTATTACATGAGAAAGATGCAGAATGAAGGTAAATCTTACAGTAGGCTGGAAATTTGCTGGCTGAATACACTCTAGTCTATCTTGAGACTTAATGTGCTATTGGGATAGAACCTGATTTAACCCAGAAATGTACAGGTGAGACTGCGGAAGATAATGTGTGCCACTACTGAAAATGTGTTAATAAATTATAATTCTGTATGCTGTATGCATTCCAATTGCCTCTTTAGTAAATACTTAACACATTAAAGTCTGCCAGAAAATCAGATGAAATGAAACCAATTTAATTCCTTAATTTGTATTATGTTATGCAATACTACATCATGTTGCATCCATAGAAACAAGAAATTGATATTTTCTGAAGCAGATCTTCTGTTTCTCAGCACTTTGTTAATATGCTGGTATCTTTAGGGAGAGGATGATAAGATAACTTTCCATCTTTTGGATGTAATGTCATTTTAACGCTGCAGGAGGAGAAAAGGAGTAAATAACAGAAAAGGAGGGCCATCATTCCTGCCCCCCTCCCCGCCGTGACACTT